>JARWMV010000045.1:0-114182 GCA_030998015.1 Ceratorhiza oryzae-sativae | reverse complement strand
TGGAGAGAAATGCTGGAGCGAGTTCAGGGTAACAACCGTAAGCGCTGAGGTCACGTGACCCTTCTGTAAGCGCCAGATCACGTGACAACTTGCTCCTCGCTCCAAGTAACAAGGGAGAGAAATGCTGGAGCGAGTTCAGGGTAACCACCGTAGGCGCTGAGGTCACGTGATCCTGCTGTAAGCGCCAAGATCACGTGACAACTCACTCCTGCTCCAAGTAACAATGGAGAGAAATGCTGGAGCAAGTTCAGGGTAACCACCGTAAGTGCCGGCTAAGCGCTGAGGTCACGTGACTTGTTTATGCTTGTTCCGCTTAGGAAAAATGCCATAAATCTGTAGAAATATTTGGTTGTTTTGTTATGTCGTTTGACAGGTCATAACATTATCCCCCCCTTTGGACATGTCTTGGGGGACCTTGAGACATGGTTTAGTTCCTTATGCAAAAGGAATCTCATGCACCAAGGAGGTTAAGGGTGCTGGACTCGAACCAACAACCTTTGCTGATTCAGTATTGTTCGATGAGGTCAGGCTGAGTCAGGCTAGACCCTTAACCTCTCTGTTACATGAGATTGTTTTTCTTTTCTTTGTTGTGGAGGTTATTTAGGGGTGAGGATTTGTCTGCTTCTTCTCAGAATGCCCCAACTGTTTGGATGGGCATAGCAGAAGTTGTACAGTACGTAAATTATTCTAAGGGAATACAAAGAATGGCTTTCCTCCTGCATACACCCATTCCACATTTCTTGATACCCATAAGTCCCCTTCTTCCCCCTCTATGTCCAACCAACATTTCATGATTGCCGACGGCTATTTCCCAGAATAACTGTTGGCCGTACCTTCATGATTTCACATGCGCGTACCTGCCTGTGAAGTCGCCTCGTACTGGCTCAGGGCCTTGAGCAAGTACTTCCGTTCGACTGGACCTTGTCCAGGATCCAAATGTCAGCATCTTCCGACAAGTTGCCCATATTCCACACATTGCACATCCAGCTGTGGCAGCCCTTGGATCGTGCATATGCCATTTTCCCTGTTCCAGTTTCTCCTTCTATCACCAGGATGCGATGGCGCACCCCTCTTCCCCTCTTCTCGACCTCCTCAGCAAACCATCTGTCTGCTCGGTCGATGTGCTCCCAGTCTTCCAGGACCTCTAACTCCACAGGGATTGCAGGCATGCAACCCCAGTCTTCCTTGTATGTGTACTCGGCATATGCTCGTACCAAGTTCCACGTCGTCACCATCTGGAGGGGGCAGAGGCGCTTGAACACCTGGTAGTACTCCTGTTTTGTTGCTGAGGCAACAATCTCCATCCCATCCTCCAAGTCTGCCTCCATCCTTGACCGTTTTCCACCCTTTCCCTTCACCAAAATCTCCTCCAACCTTTCCAAGGTCAGGTCCCCCGCCATCAGGTCCTCTATCTCCTTGCCATTAGCTCCAACGTCCTTCCAGAGATAGTTGAAGGCATCCCTTGCTGGGTTGCCTCCTGGTCTGTCCTTGAGGTCTTTGGGCCGTATGTTGGGGTGTTGCCCCTCGAAGTCCCAGAACCCTGCATTCTGGGTGTTCCACCCGCCCTTCTGTTCCTGACTGATGGAGAGGGCATGGACATGCAGGGGCCGGGTTGGGTTGTAGTTTGGCTCCTCCAGGTTGTGCCATTCGACCACAGCTAAGGTTGCCCAGTGATTGGGTCGGTGGTGGCAGAATGCCTCATATCGGGTGGCGAGCCCACTTGAGGGCTGATCGCGTAGCTTCGACCAGGTCAGCAGCACCGCCCTGGTCTGGACACAGAATCGGGGGGCCGTGCGGTTTCGGTCAGCTCTTTGGACCCGTGATCCATCAGCGTAAGCTGTGTAGAAGCAGGTGAGGGGGCTCAGCTTGATTCCGAGGGCGCCAGCGATGGTGATGCCGACCTCTGCCCTGCACTTGATTCGTTTGGCTGGGGTGTTCCCACATTCAAGCCATCTTCGCTTAGCATTGTTGGTGTTTTTAGAAGTAGATGCCTCTTGTGGGGAGGGCATGAGATGATGGCCCCCTTTACCCCCAAAGGTGTCCCCTAGATATACCCTCTCTGGTTGTTGTGGTCATGTGGTTTCCTGATGTAGGCTTGTGCTGGTTATGACGCATCTCCGAGGGGTGCCCTTCCTGCATTCCCCAGTCGGCCTTTTTCCTCGCTACGCTCAGGGCCTCCGCTCCTCCACTTTGGTCGGTGCCCCCTCTCCAACCCCTCCGGTAGTTAGGGGATAGCGTATATTCACATGACTAGGCTAGGTCATGTGATTTCTGTGCTTTGTTGTTTGTTTTCTGGCAGGTGGTCACGTGACTAGGCTAGGTCATGTGATTCCTGTGCTTTGTTGTTTGTTTTCTGGCAGATGGTCATGTGTCTGTTGGTGTCACCTGACCAGACCTTGTTTTGATGTTTGTGCAAGTTATTGTGTTGCACTGTGATTTTTTAATGTTTGTGGTTTTGTTGTTTTCCTTCCTCATCCCGTCTTTACTATGCGTGTTATTTCCCTTAACTACAATCCCCTTGACTGCACCTGCTGGTCTCTCCCTGAGGGGGAGTACTGCGCCTACTGTGATGCTGTGTGCGACGCCTCCCTTGAAGACTTCTATGGAGGTGTTGGGGACTGGTTCTTCTGTGGGGTGCCAGGTATGTGTGTTCGTTCTTTGTTGTTCTCACATAGCTAACTTGTTCTGTAGAAGAGCGCATCCTCCTTGATGGTCGGGCCCATGAGGCCACCCTTGAGCGTGTCTGGGCGCTTGTTGATCAGGACTACAAGTCCTTTGAGGAGCGGTCTCACCAGGCTGCTCTTGCTGAATTCTTCGAGGAGGGCTCTGCTCCCTTGTTTGATGAGGCTTCGCCCTTTGCAGCGTCTGGTTCTGGGTGTTTCCAGAACTACATGGCCGACTTCCCAGGGGGGGAGGCTCCTTGGCTGCAGCCCACTACCTGGTCAGTTGTTCAGACCAATAAGAAGGATAAAAGGGGCAAGAAGCCCTATACCCGGCCCCTCAAGGGCAAACGTAAAAATAGAGAGTAAAAGGAAATGTATTAAGTTTGGTGTGTAAAAGAAAAATAAAACTCTTATTCATTTGGGAGACAATTTGTGGGAGGCAAAGTGGTCATATGGGGGTTGGTTCCAACAGTGGCACCTCCTCCAGAGCTTCGACAAGCTTGTTTTCCCACTGGTCCCAGTCCTGTTTGGCTTCCTCCGCAGCTGGGTCCAGGGTGGGTTCCTTTATTTCTGGCTTGGCTTCTTCCTCAGCCACGACCAGTGATTCTAGGCTTGATGTAAGGCTTGTCATATCAGTGTTGTAATTGGTGTTTTTGTTTGGGTGCACCTTCACCCAATTTCGGAAGTTGCTCATGTTTGCCTGCTTCGTCCTGATAGCAGTAAACATCTCATCAGTGGTAGTTGCTTCAAGCAGTCCCACATATGGTGCAGCTGGTGTCAACTTCCATTCTTCCAGCAATGCCTTTGCCTGGCGCTCCACCTCCCAGTCCCCCCTGTCTGCCATTTGGCCTGTGGCCCTCCTCTGTTGTCTTGCTGCCTTGGTCACCACGTCGACTGTTGGTCCCACAATATTGTCAACAACATACATTGGTGTTCTTACAAGGCGTTTCTTGTTGTTGGCTTCCGGCTTCCATGCCATGTCAGGACCCCTAACCTGGGATCCAGGTACTTGTCATTGTCAATCCAGTTCCTTTCATCCCTTAACTTCTTTGGGATGTACACTAGGTTAGCCCCTGGCAACAGTTGTTCGGCGTACCTCTGGGCGTCTTCCACACTGGAGCAGTACATCCCTGGTTTAGGACGATTTTCCCTGCCAGGGTAGGGTGCTGGCTGCCTGGTGGTGGGTGGCTGCCAAAGTGGGGCCACCTGATTTTCAGCAAGTGGTGTGTAACGGTTGGGATGTGCGACTGGGTGAGTGACGAAAGGCATGTTTTGGGGTTTCGCAGGTGTGTTGTGGTGCAAGTGAGGTGGTAGAGCAGGCTCTGGCCTTTCTTGGGTATCCTGGATGGCTCTTTTTAAAGCTTTCCAGATCCTTGTTTGGTTCTCTTTGGCCTGCCTTTCGAGTCACCTGAGTGCTGACTTGTCTTGACTGGCATTGGTGTGTCTGGTAAGCACCTTTGCAAGTCATTTAGAATCTCTTTCATGTCAGCAAACTTGCTGGCACATTCCATTGTGTCTTCTACTGGGTTGTAGCCCTTCCATCTGATTTGGTAAAACAGCTTGCCATTCTGCCATTCATCATTTGCAATGTGGTCCACCTTGTATTCCTCCTCTCCTTTTTCCGTTATGATTGGTGGTGGTTTGGCCTGCCTTCTTTGGAAGTCTTTATCTTCTGTGAATGGTGAGAGGAGATTTACATGGAATACATTGTGTACACGTATGGTTTTAGGTAGGTCCAGGCAATATGCATGGGATAAGATCTTTTCTGTGATTTCAAAAGGCCCCCCTTTTCGGTTGTCCAGTTTCTTGGAGGGTCTCTTGGACGAGAGGTTTGTTAGGAGCAGCCAAACCTTGTCTCCTACCTTGAATTCCCTCCCTTTCTTTTCCATTTGTTGGTGTAATTCCATTGAGGCTCTTGCCTCATCCCATACCTTTTCCATTTGATTACGCATGTTGTCTGCAGTGGGTGCCTCAGACAGTTCTTCTCCCTCTCAGACAACCCATCTTGGGTTTTTTCCATATACTGTTTCAAATGGGGTTTGTCCTGTTGTAGCATTTACGTGGTTGTTATGGCAGAATTCAGCAATGGGTAACCATTTTACCCAATCATCTTGTCTATAATTGCAGAAGGTTCTTAAGAACCCTTCTACCCATTGATTTGTCCTTTCCGACAGACCATCTGTTTCTGGATGGAAGGCAGTGGAGAATCTGGGCTTTGTCCCAATTCCTTTGTATAGGGCTTTTAGGAATTGGCTGTTAAAGGTTGGTCCTTGGTCTGAGACAGTGGTTTCTGGGGTCCCGTGATGTCTCCATACCTCCCTTATGAATATTTCTGCCAGTTCTTCTGCATTGGTGCTCTCCAGACATGGTACAAAATGGGCCTGCCGGAGAAGCGATCTACAACTGTCAAGATACTGTCGTACCCCTTTGAGAGGTAATTTGACAATGAAATCATATGACATCTGCCCATGGTTTCCATGGGATTGGTAAGGACTTCAGGGGAGTGCCTTGTTTGTGTCCTTTGCTTCTTTGACATGTTTCACAAGATTCCACGTATCGGTTTACTTGGGCCTTCATTCCTGGCCAATAGTAATCCCTTGATAGTAATTCTAGTGTTCGGGCTTGTCCCTGATGACCTGCCACAGGGGCGTCATGGCACTCCTCAAGGAGACTCAACCTCAAGTCCTTGTCATCTGGGATGTAGAGCCTATCGTCATACCTTAATAGGCCCTCCTTCATTTCATACCGTCTAAATTCCTTCTGTACTGAGGGCGGTAGTTGTTCTTTATTTGCCACGCTCAGCCTTAAGGATCTGATAGATTCGTCTTCTTCCTGAGCTTCTTTAAGCTCTTCCCAGAAATTCCCCTGTACTTCTGCCATGAAACCTATGAACCTTTCTTCTGGAATCATGATCTGTGGTTCCATAGGGGTATCCCCATGGTCGCTCCTTCTGGAAAGGGCATCTGGCTTCTGTGAGAGTTTCCCTGGTCTATACACAATCTGAAAATTGAAGGGTGCCAGAGTGAGATACCATCTGGCATGCCTTCTATTCCACATCTGGGCATTTTGCCAGTACTGGAGGTTCCTATGGTCAGTGTATATCACAATAGGTTCCTCTGTCCCTTCTAAGTATAACCTCCAGTGCTCTAAGGACCTAACAATTGCAAGCAACTCCTTGTTGTAGGTGTCATAATTTTTCTCTGGTGGGGTGAAGCTCTTCGATAGGAAGGCAATTGGATGCAATCGGTTGTCATCACCCTTTTGGCTTAGTACTGCCCCCATGGCCACTCCTGAGGCGTCTGTTTCCAGTATGTATGGCCTGTTTGGGTTTGGGTGGATTCAGGACGGTTCTCTTGCTACTGCTTCTTTGATAGCTTCAAATGCTTCCTGTTGTTTTCTTTCCCACAGGAATTTGACATCTTTTTGGGTGAGATCTGTGAGGGGTTTGGCTAAGGTACTAAACTTCTCTATCCACCTTCTATAGAACCCCACGAAGCCTAGGAAGGCTTGGACTTCTTTTACTGTGTTAGGTTCTGGCCATTCTAGAACTGCCTTTACCTTTTCCTTTTCCATCGATATCCCTTCTGGGGATATGACAATTCCAATGAAGCTTACCTCCTTCACAAAGAACTGACACTTGTGTGGTTTGAGGAAGAGGTGGTTTTCCCTCATTCTTCTTAACACTTCCCTGACATGTTGTACGTGTTCTTCCCTGTTTCTGGAAAACACTAGTACATCGTCCATGTAGATTACCACATAATCATCTATATATCACGGAACTTTTCCATCATGAACCTGGTAAAGGTTCTTGGTCCTTCTTTTACTCCGAATGGCATGACCAAGCATTCAAACTGGCCTTCTCCTGTCCTGAAAGCTGTTTTCCATTCGTCTCCCTCTTTTACCCTGATGTTGTTGAACCCCCATCGAACATCCATTTTTGAATAGATGGTTGCATCCTTCAGTCTCTCAATCAATTCTATTTGGATTGGAAGTGGAAACCTGTCTGGCTTGGTGATGTCATTCATCTTACGGTAGTCGACTACCAACCTAAGCCCTCCATCTGCTTTGTTCACATAGAAACAGGGTGCAGCTACAACTGACTGGCTGGGCCTTATTTTCCCGTTTCTTAGTTCCTCCTCTAGGTACTCCCTGAGCGCCTTTGTTTCTGCTGGCACATACTGTACCTCTTTGCAGGCTTTGGCAGCTCCGCTCCCTCGATCAGGTCCATTTTGAAGTCTAGGTTACCTCGGTGGGGTGGAAGTTCTCGGAAACCTTCTTCCCCAAATAGGTCTTCAAAATCCCTAAATTCTTCTGGGATTTGTAGGCTTTCACTTGCTGCCCTTGCCTTGATTTCGTCTGGGTATGAGATGGTAAGGTCTTTCCAATCTATGATAGGTTCTGCTTCTTCAAGCCATTCTTTCCCTAGGACTATGTCTGTGTCACCTAGGGTCATTACATAAAGGGAGCATTTTAGTGTCTTCCCTTCCACTTCGATGTTTAGTTCTGCCCTTTCTTCTATGGCATCCTTGATTTCATTTCCATCAATGGCCACAATTGATTTCTTGTGTTTGAGGGGAGTGGTTGGAATCCCTTTTTCCCTTGAATAGGCCTTATCGATGAAGTTGGTTGAAGATCCTGAGTCAATCAGCGTCTTTGCTGGTTCCATGATTCCCTCTACCGTAGTGTATATTATTGATTGATTACTAGACTTCTTGAGGTAACATACATCTGCAGTAGGGGTTATATTGGGGTCCTCCAACATGGAAGTGGTAGGACCAATTAGTTTTCCACTCAGAGCTGCTTTCTTCCTCAACTTGTCTGCTGGCCTTCCCTTGTATCTTAGCTTTGTCGTAGGTCCACTGGCCTCGGCACTCCTTCAGGACATGCCCTGATTTACCGCATTTGATACAGAGTCCTTCTTTCCTTCGCCTGTCCTTTTCACTGTTTGGTATCCTTACCATGTTGTTGGTTTGGGTATTCCCCTGTTTGCCGCTGGTCCCTAAAGGCTTGTTCCCCCCTTGTTTGTATTTCCTGGTGCCCAGGTTGAATTTGATGAGTTGCTGGTCCTTGTATTCATTTTCTGGTTTGCAAACTGCATGTCGTCCATTTTGCAGGCAAAGTCGATTAATTGATCTAAGGTATATGATGGACCTTCAGCCTCATTTGCCAGTACTTCAATCCTTAAGATCTCTTGTCATACTTCAGGTTTTAACCCTTCCCTGAATTGGTCCTTGAGGGCTTCCTGGTTCCAGTCTACCTCTTGGATCAGGATCCAGAATTGGGTAGCATAATCCAATGCACTCTTGGTCTGTGTTAATTTCCTTAGTTTCCAGATGGTCTTTTCCTTTATGACTGGGTCATTAAAAGCATCCAGGAATCCCTTCCTGAAATCCTTCCAGGATGCAAGAATACCTGTGTGTTCGCCTGCTAGTAGTTTCCGGCAGTAAGGTTGTGCCCAGTTTGCTGCTTCCCCATCCTCCATGTTCATTAACACAGCAGATATCTTTTTTCGGTCATCAAAGGCTGATTCGTCATAGTCAGCAAAGAAAAGTTCCATGCTGATTATGAAGTTCTCTGCTTCCTTCCCCTTTTTCCCATTAAATTTGCTGGGTCTCCCTAGTCTCGCCTCCTTAGGAGTGTGGTTTGCAGCAAGGGTAGGTTGGTTTGCTTGGGATGGGGGTTCTGTTCAGGGTCTTATTGTGGACTCAGCCTGGAAGGTTCTTCCCAGAAAGGGTGTTCGTACCGGGGAGGCTGAGGGGGATTGTGAGGGGCTTCCTATGACCACCCTAGTTCTTCCCCTGGTTTCTTCTGTCCTTTCCCTTGGCCTTCCTGCTTCAATTGTTTTCTGGAGCTCATTTCCTAGATCGGTTACCCATTGTTCTAGTGCAATTAGGATCTCCCCTGTGTTTTTGGTTCTCTTCTCTAAGCTTTCGAGCTTTCACTCTTGCATTCCCAGTACCCAGTTTATTTCCATGGAGATGTCCTTTAATTCTTTTATCAGGTTCCCCATTTCTGCTTTTAGGTTGTCCTGGTTTTTTGCCACATAGAGGACATTTTTGTTGGATGTTTCCATTGACCTTACCATCCAGTCCACATTTCCTTCTTGTCGGGTTAGTGATATTTGACACTGATTTATACCCATGATTGCCTTTTCTAGTTCCCTATGATTATTGTCTCTATGTTCCTTGAGCCCTGCCCTGATGGCTGTGGCAATGGTGTGAATAGGGTTGGCAGTGGCTATGGTTCTGGGACCTGGCTGGGGTTGTGTCCTCGCCTCTTCTGCCAAGGCCATGCCTTGTTCGTATATGGTTTGGGTCATATCTTCTACCTCATCCCTCTCTGGATTTGAGATATCTTCTGGGTCTGGATTTATCAGGTGAATTGGCAGTTGACAGCTGCGGAGTGGTATTCCCCCTATTTCCCCTCCCAGGATGGGGGCCTGAGTGGGGTTGGGTTGAGCCACTGGTCATGGGTTTTGTGGCAACCCCCCTGGCATTCCTTGGAGGGTCTCATCTGGGTTACCTTCAGCCTCTGGGGAAGCAATGGGATTGGGTGATTGTGGCCTACTATTTGCCACTCTGCTTTGAGATCGAGTTTGTGGTCTCTGTGACATAGTTTCTTTGTGTTCTCTTCTGTATCACAAGAGTTAGCTGGTTTTCTTGTGTACTCAGCCCTTAGTATCTGTGTAGTATACTTATGTTTGCCACTAGTTAAGTTAAGAGCTTGCTTTATAATGTCGTAACCCTCCGGAGGCTCCCTTGTGGAGCACTTAAGTAGTGGCTGTGTTGACGGTTCGGTGCTATGCAGTATGTATTGAGTGTTCTAGTTACAGTGTTTGCTATGGTCTATGGTGGTTGACAAGATAAAGCAAGCTGAGGCGTCCAGTCTTGCTTTATCCTCCTTATATATACCTGTGGCTGCGGTGGCTGCGGATGTATTATCTAAGCACACTCTGCAGTAGGTGTAGGTTATGTACGGTACTATGGGTTAGGTAAGTGTTTGTCTTAAGTTTGTGCAGCTCCAAATCTTATAGAGCTGTGCAAGGTCTGAGGGGTAGGCGCTGAGGTCACGTGATCCTGCCGCAAGCGCCAAGATCACGTGACAACTCGCTCCTCGCTCCAAGTAACAATGGAGAGAAATGCTGGAGCGAGTTAAGGGTAACCACCGTAAGTGCTGAGGTCACGTGACCCTTCTGTAAGTGCCAAGATCACGTGACAATTTGCTCCTTGCTCCAAGTAACAAGGGAGAGAAATGCTGGAGCGAGTTCAGGGTAACCACCGTAAGCGCTGAGATCACGTGACAACTCGCTCCTCGCTCCAAGTAACAATGGAGAGAAATGCTGGAGCGAGTTCAGGGTAACCACTGTAAGCGCCGGCTAAGCGCCAAGGTCACGTGACCTTGTTTATGGCTTGTTCCGCTTAGGAAAAATGCCATAAATCTGTAGAAATATTTGGTTGTTTCGTTATGTCTGTTTGACAGGTCATAACATCTGCTATGACAATCCAAGCCAACCCCAAGACAATAGCACCGGTCAGGCTTGTGTAATGATTCCGAGTGGGTTTTCGGACGTAGAGGAGCAGGCTTGGCCGTGCCTGGAATGCTTAGCGGCGGTGTGGGCTGGTAGTGCTCTGGTAGGTGGCAATGTCAACCAGAGGTTTTGTACTGAGCTTCTGAGTAGTATGTCATCAACTGCGGAGCAAGAATGACCTTGCGTCTTGGCACCCCAGAAGGAGTAATGATCATGATATTTCACCTTCATTCTCTCACTGAGACAGCGCAAGCATTATGTAAACAAATCGATGCACTTCTGAGCGTATTTCAGATGAACATAGTGGTTTCCTGTAGCCTGCTGCATCATGGGCTTACTGAGCTCGACAAGAAGCACCTTAAAGACCAGTGAGTCAAATCACAGTAGGTATCTACTAGCCAGTTGACACCATCTGGTTGTAACAGACTATACAAGGACTCTAGCTACCATCTGGCAATGATATTCGTAACCGAGAGTCATCCTGGAGGAAGCTGGTGGTGGGTGTCAAAACATGGGAACCAAGAATCCTATTCCATGTCAGAAGACCAGTTTTTGGAGCGGTGTCGATTTCAGGTTTGCCATCTCATGAAGGAAGCCTTGACGATGCAGGTTTTTGGTGTAGCCTGTGGTATGAATCTCTACGGTCCCAACACAATTGAGCTCATACGAAAAACACTTCTCCCGTGAGTTAGCAAACTTGCAATATAGTCCTTAATACTCATTTTATCTGCCATCGATCTCCTAGAACCTGATTCCTTTCCTTAGTTTTACCAACTGCCTCCAGCATGATGCACACGGATTATATGCACATCCTTCCTGAAGTTCTTCTGAACCTCTATTATTTTTGCTCAGATATATGCACTTCCTTTTACTGAGTTTGGGGAAAGTCAGTCAAGGCTCGATACCATACTGGGCTGCTTTTCATTGATCGAAAGGCTAGCCACAAACACTTCTCCATCAGCAAGGTTCTACATGCACTGGACAAACACCGCCCTTACGGTGTTATATTACTGGATCCATCTTTGATCTGCAGCTGTGATGCGAGAAAGACAAAGTGGGTGTACAAGACTGATATGATTCACAGTGCAGAGGTCTTCTTTGCCTATAGCTTGTCTTGCTGCCATACAGATCTGCATGTTGCAGTCTATCCAGGAAACTGGCATCTCATTCAGAAGTGGGGCACACAGTTCATTGAGGAGTCTTGGGATCAGACAACCCATTCCTTCGTCTTCAGGGAAAGCAGCATGGTCCACATGATCACCCTTGTAAGAGGCTTAGACAACCTTGCTTCTGCATACTCTAACATGAACAAACCCTATGGATTGCATCCAAGGCGAATTGTCTTGATCCTAAAAAGCCCAGTACGCCATGGACCATCGCTGGTTGCCAGGCGGCGGCAGTTGCAACCAGATATCAGACGCAAAGCAGTGCTCAGGGAGAGTAATCCTCTCACTTAAAAAGTTGCTGGTGCGTTTGCACATTGTTTATGTATCCCGTTTATGTTCATTTCTTAATGCATACTTGTTTGCGCCACATTTGGGAGTCTGAGTAACTTAGTTTTACCACATTTGCAATGCCGAAGTCCCCCCCCCCTTCCCCTTGCATCTTGTCCACCATCACGTCACACTTGTTTATCATCTGCAATCACCTCAGCCCCCCTAGACAGCAAATACTCTGTCAATCAGAGTATACCACAAGGTCTTTGGTAATTAGTCCTTATTGGATTGCATTGATTCGATTGATTCGAAAAAATATCTCTCTACCATACAGAGCCAACCCAGACATTGCATATCGAGGAGAGCAGATAGTAAAACACCTCAGGTTACACTAATTTGCTGAACGCCATCCTATTCAAACATGGGAGAAGTTTGGGTGGGTAACATGTCATGATTTGCAACATGAGCTTTTCTGTGGTGAAATTGTTGTCAGTAATCTTGGCCAAACTTCAAGCTGGCCCTCTTACTAGTTGGTTCTTCGTCATCCAACCAAGGAATAGGAGAGACTGGTGCTCACTTGTTTCAGAGTAGTAGACTAACTGTGTGTATTACTCACGTTCGACACATAGAGCCTTGCTGCTGGTACTTTTTCTGGCCAACTTGCCTTTGCTGTTGCCTTTGCCCAATGTTGTCGTCATTGTTGACCTGCCCAGTTGTTTTGTTCTCCACCCTGAAGTAGCTTGCTGAGGCTGTAACGCAGCAGAGATAGGACCGGCAGCAGCTATATGACCTGACATGGTGTTACAGGTCAGGGTACACTTGAATATCTAGAGCTTAAGCAATTGTAGATATGTTAGTATACACTAATCGTACTCAATACTTCTTAGACTAGAGTAAGAAGGCTCAAAGTAGTTGCAATGCAATCAAGTAACACTCAAGGTAGTCTTAATCTTTCACAGTGTAAACTGACTAATTTATAGGTATAAAGAGCAAGACTACTATGGTCAGGTTCCCTTAGATATCTTAAATGTAGTTCAGCCCTAGTCGCTTGGACTACCTGATACTAATCTTAATACCAGGCTTAAGCGATAGCTTATAGGATAGATGGTGGGCTGCCTAATGCGTGTACTTCCTCAGCTACAGGTACTTAGATTTCCTCTAATAGCTGGTACTTAATGTCACGCTCAATCAGGCAATATTGTATCCTTATATATCTCTGTATATAAGATACAATGAATCAGACAGTATATAACTAATATGGTACTTTATTCCTCAGTACTAGTTATATAAGAAATCACACACAGACAAGAGAAATAGAAAGAGAAAAGAAACCAATAACTGGTCTGGGTTGAGTAGTGAAGGGAAGGAGGTGGTCTGGAAGGGCCTCAGAGGAGGTCCTTTTATACCCTGAGGAGGGCATTCCAGAGCCAAATAGATACATGCATGCCAGTGCGATCATCAAAAGAGGGTACTGCTATACTTGGGGTACACCCTAGCCCAGTATAGGATAAAAGAGTAAAGACAGGGTGTGGATCAAAGGCATTGATGCATCTGAGACCTGCTATTGGCTTGTAGATCATATTATCATAGTATATACATGTAATGAATGGAGGCTACATCTCAGTGAGTCATAAAGTGAGTCAGAGAAGCTTCTGGATCAATTTGGGAAGCTCTCCTGACTCACTGGAGTCATTAGATCTTGATTGATGGTCCAGTAAGATTCTAATGATCTTCGGGCCATTCCGGCGCGAGGATCCGGTGGATCGCGACGATCTTCGGGCAGCAGATACCGCCGAAGATTGGCTATCGATAGAGCACAAGATCGCTTTGATAGCGTAAGCGGTTGCCGAGATATGAGCGGTGCGATGTTGTAATCAATATCTCCTGATAAGAGGAAATATCGCAACCTCTGTATCTCTCTGAGATCTTATCGTAAAAACTTAATAAAATATGCGTTGGAGAGCGGGAAATTTGTACTATTTAATGAAACAGAAAATAGTACAATTCAGAGTGCATACAAATTCGAGTATTTCACAATTTAATTACAGAGGCATCGCTTGAGGTTGGCAGAGCAGACTAAAATAATAGAAAATGTTAGTGATCCATAACACATGGTGGGAGAGTGTGTGATCAGGTAGAGGAGGTATTGAACACGTGACTCCCTATTGTGGGGAAACAAACAAATCTATTATTGAATCCATGTGACATCCCTTTTGTTTGGCAGACATGTGTTATGAACCACATGTGATACAAGGGTAAACAGCCTGTGACCTAGTGCAGAGAAACCAAGAAGAATGGAGTATGAAGGAAAGGGAGAAAAGGTGGCGCCAAGGCCAGTTGCACATGGAAGAAGGTAAAATGAGGATGCACAAAAATCAAACTATAAATAGAACAATGGCCTTGGGAGAACAGGCTGTTACTACTTGCAGGAACAACCAAGATATGGGCGTCATGAGGGGTTCACACAGCATGTTTGCTGGTGTTTGTTCATTGATCGCTTGGGTGAACTAGCTTGCTAGAGATAAAGAGACAGGACTTGGCCAGGGATTCGCCAAGTGATTTGTCAGGGCCTGGGATTAACACAGGGTTGCAGATCCAACGTGCTGACCACATAATGGAAAGGTTCTTAAATAGGAATGAGTTAGCCACTCCCTTTGATTAGAGGGTTGCGTCATGTGTTTGGCACAAGTGGGGACATTGCTCAACCTGGGTCTAGGAAGCCCCTCACGATCCCCCTCAGCCTCCCCAGTACGAACACCCTTTTTGGGAAGAACCTTCCAGGCTGAGTCCACAATAAGACCCTGAACAGAACCTCCATCCCAAGCAAACCAACCTACCCTTGCTGCAAACCACACTCCTAAGGAGGCAAGACTAGGGAGACCCAGCAAATTTAATGGGAAAAAGGGGAAGGAAGCAGAGAACTTCATAATCAGCATGGAACTTTTCTTTGCTGACTATGACAAATCAGCTTTTGATGACTGAAAAAAGATATCTGCTGTGCTAATGAACATTGAGGATGGGGAAGCAGCAAACTGGGCACAACCTTACCACTGTAAACTACTAGCAGGTGAACACACAGGTATTCTTGCATCCTGGAAGGATTTCAGGAAGGGATTCCTGGATGCTTTTAATGACCCAGTCATAAAGGAAAAGACCATCCGGAAACTAAGGAAATTAACACAGACCAAGAGTGCATTGGATTATGCTACCCAATTCCGGATCCTGATCCAAGAGGTAGACTGGAACCAGGAAGCCCTCAAGGACCAATTCAGGGAAGGGTTAAAACCCGAAGTACAACAAGAGATCTTAAGGATTGAAGTACTGGCAAATGAGGCTGAAGGTCCATCATATACCTTAGATCAATTAATTGACTTTGCCTGCAAAATGGATGACATGCAGTTTGCAAACCAGAAAATGAATACAAGGACCAGCAACTCATCAAATTCAACCTGGGCACCAGCAAAATACAAACAAGGGGGGAACAAGCCTTTAGGGACCAGCGGCAAACAGGGGAATACCCAAACCAACAACATGGTAAGGATACCAAACAGTGAAAAGGACAGGCGAAGGAAAGAAGGACTCTGTATCAAATGCGGTAAATCAGGGCATGTCCTGAAGGAGTGCCAAGGCCAGTGGACCTACGACAAAGCTAAGATACAAGGGAAGGCCAGCAGACAAGTTGAGGAAGAAAGCAGCTCTGAGTCGGAAAACTAATTGGTCCTACCACTTCCATGTTGGAGGACCCAATATAACCCCTACCGCAGATGTATGTTACCTCAAGAAGTCTAGTAATCAATCAATAATATACACTACGGTAGAGGGAATCATGGAACCAGCTAAGACGCTGATTGACTCAGGATCTTCAACCAACTTCATCGATAAGGCCTATTCAAGGGAAAAAGGGATTCCAACCACTCCCCTCAAACACAAGAAATCAATTGTGGCCATTGATGGGAATGAAATCAAGGATGCCATAGAAGAAAGGGCAGAACTAAACATGAAGTGGAAGGGAAGACACTAAAATGCTCCCTTTATGTAATGACCCTAGGTGACACAGACATAGTCCTAGGGAAAGAATGGCTTGAAGAAGCAGAACCTATCATAGATTGGAAAGACCTTACCATCTCATACCCAGACGAAATCAAGGCAAGGGCAGCAAGTGAAAGCCTACAAATCCCAGAAGAATTTAGGGATTTTGAAGACCTATTTGGGGAAGAAGGTTTCGAGAACTTCCACCCCACCGAGGTAACCTAGACTTCAAAATGGACCTGATCGAGGGAGCGGAGCTGCCAAAGCCTGCAAAGAGGTACAGTATGTGCCAGCAGAAACAAAGGCGCTCAGGGAGTACCTAGAGGAGGAACTAAGAAAGGGAAAATAAGGCCCAGCCAGTCAGTTGTAGCTGCACCCTGTTTCTATGTGAACAAAGCAGATGGAGGGCTTAGGTTGGTAGTCGACTACCGTAAGATGAATGACATCACCAAGCCAGACAGGTTTCCACTTCCAATCCAAATAGAATTGATTGAGAGACTGAAGGATGCAACCATCTATTCAAAAATGGATGTTCGATGGGGGTTCAACAACATCAGGGTAAAAGAGGGAGACGAATGGAAAACAGCTTTCAGGACAGGAGAAGGCCAGTTTGAATGCTTGGTCATGCCATTCGGAGTAAAAGAAGGACCAAGAACCTTTACCAGGTTCATGATGGAAAAGTTCCGTGATATAATAGATGATTATGTGGTAATCTACATGGACGATGTACTAGTGTTTTCCAGAAACAGGGAAGAACACGTACAACATGTCAGGGAAGTGTTAAGAAGAATGAGGGAAAACCACCTCTTCCTCAAACCACACAAGTGTCAGTCCTTTGTGAAGGAGGTAAGCTTCATAGGAATTGTCATATCCCCAGAAGGGATATCGATGGAAAAGGAAAAGGTAAAGGCAGTTCTAGAATGGCCAGAACCTAACACAGTAAAAGAAGTCCAAGCCTTCCTAGGCTTCATGGGGTTCTATAGAAGGTGGATAGAGAAGTTTAGTACCTTAGCCAAACCCCTCACAGATCTCACCCAAAAAGATGTCAAATTCCTGTGGGAAAGAAAACAACAGGAAGCATTTGACGCCATCAAAGAAGCAGTAGCAAGAGAACCGGTCCTAATCCACCCAAACCCAAACAGGCCATACATACTGGAAACAGATGCCTCAGGAGTGGCCATGGGGGCGGTACTAAGCCAAAAGGGTGATGACAACCGATTGCATCCAATTGCCTTCCTATTGAAGAGCTTCACCCCACCAGAGAAAAATTATGACACCTACAACAAGGAGTTGCTTGCAATTGTTAGGTCCTTAGAGCACTGGAGGTTATACTTAGAAGGGACAGAGGAACCTATTGTGATATACACTGACCATAGGAACCTCCAGTACTGGCAAAATGCCCAGATGTGGAATAGAAGGCATGCCAGATGGTATCTCACTCTGGCACCCTTCAATTTTCAGATTGTGTATAGACCAGGGAAACTCTCACAGAAGCCAGATGCCCTTTCCAGAAGGAGCGACCATGGGGATACCCCTATGGAACCACAGATCATGATTCCAGAAGAAAGGTTCATAGGTTTCATGGCAGAAGTACAGGGGAATTTCTGGGAAGAGCTTAAAGAAGCTCAGGAAGAAGACGAATCTATCAGATCCTTAAGGCTGAGCGTGGCAAATAAAGAACAACTACCGCCCTCAGTACAGAAGGAATTTAGATGGTATGAAATGAAGGAGGGCCTATTAAGGTATGACAATAGGCTCTACATCCCAGATGACAAGGACTTGAGGTTGAGTCTCCTTGAGGAGTGCCATGACGCCCCAGTGGCAGGTCATCAGGGACAAGCCCGAACACTAGAATTACTATCAAGGGATTACTATTGGCCAGGAATGAAGGCCCAAGTAAACCAATACGTGGAATCTTGTGAAACATGTCAAAGAAGCAAAGGACACAAACAAGGCACTCCCCTGAAGTCCTTACCAATCCCATGGAAACCATGGGCAGATGTCGCATATGATTTCATCGTCAAATTACCTGTCTCAAAGGGGTACGACAGTATCTTGACAGTTGTAGATTGCTTCTCCCGGCAGGCCCATTTTGTACCATGTCTGGAGAGCACCAATGCAGAAGAACTGGCAGAAATATTCATAAGGGAAGTATGGAGACATCATGGGACCCCAGAAACCACTGTCTCAGACTGAGGGCCAACCTTTAACAGCCAATTCCTAAAAGCCCTATACAAAGGAATTGGGACAAAGCCCAGATTCTCCACTGCTTTCCATCCAGAAACAGATGGTCTGTCGGAAAGGACAAATCAATGGGTAGAAGGGTTCTTAAGAACCTTCTGCAATTATAGACAAGATGATTGGGTAAAATGGTTACCCATTGCTGAATTCTGCCATAACAACCACGTAAATGCTATGACAGGACAAACCCCATTTGAAACAGTATATGGAAAAAACCCAAGATGGGTTGTCCGAGAGGGAGAAGAACCATCTGAGGCACCCGCTGCGGACAACATGCATAATCAAATGGAAAAGGTATGGGATGAGGCAAGAGCCTCAATGGAATTACACCAACAAATGGAAAAGAAAGGGAGGGAATTCAAGGTAGGAGACAAGGTTTGGCTGCTCCTAACAAACCTCTCATCCAAGAGACCCTCCAAGAAACTGGACAACCAAAAAGGGGGGCCCTTTGAAATCACAGAAAAGATCTCATCCCATGCATATCACCTGGACCTACCTAAAACCGTACATGTTGTCACAAACTGACACGCATATATCCACTTTATAATATTTTCTCGATTTATTACATTTTATGAGATCACCTTCAAAAACATACTTGCCTTTTATGGTATATCTGTATCATGTGACTCAGGGGATGTTCCGGACCGGTAACCGAGATGTATTTCAACTCCAATGTGAAATTCCGCAGCTCCGCAGTCGCTTCTACTGCTTCTATCTCTTATCAGTCATGACTCACTGTACGGACTTGTTTGTTATGATGTGGCTTGTACTATGTATATAAACCAGGTCAAGTTCGCAGAGGACTCCTCAAGAACTTGACCTCTCGTCGAATACAAGTTCTTTTATTCTTCTTACCATTTTCCTCATCGCCTGACTTGTCGTCGTCGACACATGTACACAATGTATTCCATGTAAATCTCCTCTTGCCATTCACAGAAGATAAAGACTTCCAAAGAAGGAAGGCCAAACCACCACCAATCATAACGGAAAAAGGAGAGGAGGAATACAAGGTGGACCACATTGCAAATTATGAATGGCGGAATGGCGAGCTGTTTTACCAAATCAGATGGAAGGGCTACAACCCAATAGAAGACACCATGGAACATGCCAGCAAGTTTGCTGACATGAAAGAGGTTCTAAATGACTTGCAAAGGTGCTTACCAGACGCACCAATGCCAGTCAAGACAAGTCAGCACTCAGGTGACTCGAAAGGCAGGCCAAAGAGAACCAAACGAGGATCTGGAAAGCTTTAAAAGGAGCCATCCAGGATACCCAAGAGAGGCCAGAGCCTGCTCTACTACCTCACTTGCACCACAACACACCTGCAAAACCCCAAAAAGCATGCCTTTCGTCACTCAACCAATCACACATCCCAACTGTTACACCCCACTTGCTGAAAATCAGGTGGCCCCACTTCGGCAGCCACCCACCACCAGGCGGCCAGCACCCTACCCTGGCAGGGAAAATCGTCCTAAACCAGGGATGTACTGCTCCAGTGTGGAAGACACCCAGAGGTACGCCGAACAACTGTTGCCAGGGGCTAACCTAGTGTACATCCCAAAGAAGTTAAGGGATGAAAGGAACTGGATTGACGATGACAAGTACCTGGATCCCAGGTTAGGGGTCCTGACATGGCAGGGAAGCCGGAAGCCAACGACAAGAAACGCCTTGTTAAGAACACTGATGTATGTCGTCGACAATATTGTGGGATCAACAGTTGACGTGGTGACCAAGGCAGCAAGGCAACAGAGGAGGGCCACAGGCCAAATGGCAGACAGAGGGGACTGGGAGGTGGAGCGCCGGGCAAAGGCACTGTTGGAGCAGTGGAAGCTGGCACCAGTGGCACCGTATGTGGGACTGCTTGAGGCCACTACCACTGATGAAATGTTTACTGCCATCAGGTTGAAGGAAGCAAACTTGGCCGACTTCCGTAACTGGGTGAAGGTACGCCCAAACCTGCACAGTTACGACACAGATATGTCGAGCCTCACGGCAAGCCTGGAGTCCCTGGTGGTGAAGGAGGAGGAGCCGAGAGTAACGATAAAGGAACCAACCCCGGACCCAGCCCAAGAGGGAGTCCAAACGGATTGGGCCAAATGGGAGGATGAGCTGGTGGGCGCCTTGGAGGAAGTGCCCCTGCTGGCCCCGGAGCCCCTGTGATTATCGGGCCTATCACACGTTTTTGGAATGTCTTAAGAATAATTTTCATAATCATATAATAATACATTTCAAAATGTTTCTATTTTTTCTTGCCCTTGAGGGGCCGGGTATAGGGTTTTTTTGCCTTCTTATCCTTCCTAGTAGTACGGGCCGCAGAACCACCGGCCCGGTTCTCAGGCAACAGCCAGGGGGCCTCCCCCCCTGGGAGATCAGCCATATAGTTCTGGAAACATCCAGAACCAGAAGCTGCAAAGGGTGAGGCCTCATCGAACAAAGGGGCCGAGCCCTCCTCAAAAAATTCAGCAAGGGCAGCCTGGTGTTGCTGCTCCTCAAATAACCGGCAGTCCTGATCAACGAGCACCCAGACACACTCAAGGGTGGCCTCATGGGCCCGACCATCAAGGAGGATGCGCTCTTCTACAGAACAAGTTAGCTACATGAGAACAACAAAGAACGAACACACATACCAGGCACCCCACAGAAGAACCAGTCCCCAACACCTTGATAGAAGTCTTCAAGGGAGGCGTCACACATGGCATCACAGTAGGCGCAGTACTCCCCCTCAGGGAGAGACCAGCAGGTGCAGTCAAGGGGATTGTAGTTAAGGGAAATAACACGCATAGTAAAGATGGGATGAGGAAGGAAAACAACAAAACCACAAATTAAAAAATCACGTGCAACACAATAACGTGCACAAACATCAAAACAAGGTCTGGTCAGGTGACACCAACAGACATGTGACCATCTGCCAGAAAACAAACAACAAAGCACGGGAATCACATGACCTAGCCTAGTCACGTGACCACCTGCCAGAAAACAAACAACAAAGCACAGGAATCACATGACCTAGCCTAGTCACGTGAATATACGCTATCCCCTAACTACCGGAGGGGTCGGAGAGGGGGCACCGACCGAAGTGGGGGAGCGGAGGCCCCGAGCGTAGCGAGGATCAAGGCCGACGCGGAGGAACGGATGGGAGGGCACCCCTCGGAGATGCGTCATCACCAAAATAAGGTCATGTGATCACAACAAATGCAAGACGGAGTCATGTGACAATCAAAACGGACCTTGCAGCTTATATAGACAAGCACAAGGCCCGAGATAACCCGCACTCTCATGCTCTCTTCCCAGTCCCCAAATATCTCTAAAACCGTAAATGATGCTAAGCGGAAATGGATCGAACGCGGCAACACCCCAGCCAAGTGGATCAAGTGAAGGGCGGAGGTTGGCGTCGCCATCGCCAGCGCCCTCGGTATCAAGCCGAGCCCCCTCACCCGCTTCTATGCGGCCTACGCCGACGGATCGAGGGTCCGAAGAGCTGACCGAAACTGTGCCGGCCCCTTGGTTCCGTGTCCAGACCAGGGCAGTGCTGCTGACCTGGTCGAAGCTACGCAATCAGCCCTCAAGTGGGCTCGTCGCCTGATACGAGGCGTTCTGCCGCCAACGGCCAAATCATTGGGCGACTTTGGCGGTGGTGGAACGCCACAACCCCGAGGAACCGAACTACGACCCAGCCCGGCCCCTCCATGTCCACGCCCTCTCCATCAGTCAGGAGCGGAAGGGCGGCTGGAACACCCAGAACACCCAGTTCTGGGACTTCGAGGGGCAACACCCCAACATCCTGCCGAAGGACCTCAAGGACGGACCAGGAGGCAACCCTGCAAGGGAGGCTTTCAACTACCTCTGGAAGGATGTCGGAGCTAACGGCGAGGAGGTAGAGGAGCTGATGGCGGGGGACCTGACCTTGGAAAGGTTGGAGGAAATCCTGGTGAAGGGGAAGGGCAGGAAAAGGTCGAGGGCGGAGGCGGACCTGGAGGATGGGGCGGAGATTGTTGCCTCAGCGACAAAAAAAGACTACTACCAGGCATTCAAGCGCCTGCGCCCCCTCCAGATGGTGACGACGTGGAACTCGGTACGAGCATATGCTGAGTACACGTATAAGGAGGACTGGGGATGCATGCCTGCAATCCCGGTGGAGTTGGAAGTCCCAGAAGACCAGGCGCACATCGACAGGGCGGACCAATGGTTTGCGGAAGAGGCTGAGAAGAGAGGGAGGGGTGTGCGCCACCACATCCTGGTGATCGAAGGCGAAACAGGAACTGGGAAGACGGTGTATGCGCGATCAAAGGGCTCCCATAGCCAGATGTGCAATGTCTGGAACGTGGGGAATCTGTTGGAGGACGCTGACATCTGGATCCTGGATGACATGGTCCAGTCAAACGGGAAGTACTCGCTCAAAGCCCTGAGCCAGTACGAAGTAGACTTCACAGGCAGATATGCTCATGTGAAGTCAATGAAGGTACGGCCAACAGTGATCCTGGGGAATAGCCGGTCGGCCATAATGAAGTGTTGGACGGACATAGAGGGGGAAGAAGGGGACTTATGGGTATCCAAAAACGTAGACTGGGTATACTCAGGAGGGAAGCCATTTTTTATTTTTCCTTAAAAAATAAAAATAAATTATCTTTGTATAAGCTGTTTTTATTCACAGACCATGTGTTGAGAAGTAAGCTTAAACAAGGAAATAAGCAAGGAGAAAGTAATCTCATGTAGCGTAGAGGTTAAGGGGTCTAGCCTGACTCATCATCTCCTAGCTAATCAATTACACATCGAACGGAAGGTCGTTGGTTCGAGTCCAGCACCCTTAACCTCCTCGATATATGAGATACCTTTTAGAAACTTTTAGAACCCAGAAAAGAAACATGCCTCAAGATCCCCCAAGACATGTCCAAAGGGGGGGATAATGTTATGACCTGCCTAGCAGACATAACCTAACAACCAAATATTGTACAGATTTATGGCATTTTTCCTGAAGCAGAACAAACCATAAACAGAATCACGTGATCTCGGCGCTTACCCAACGATTAAGCGCCGGTGGTTACCCTGAACTCGCTCCAGCGTTTCTCTCCCATGTTACCTGGAGCGAGGAGCGAGTTGTCATGTGATCTCAGCGCTTACCAACGATTAAGTGCCGGGGGTTACCCTGAACTTGCTCCAGCGTTTCTCTCCCATGTTACCTGGAGCAAGGAGCGAGTTGTCACGTGACCTCGGTGCTTACCAACGATTAAGCGCTGGTGGTTACCCTGAACTTGCTCCAGCGTTTCTCTCCCATGTTACCTGGAGCGAGGAGCGAGTTGTCACGTGACCTCGGCGCTTACCCAACGATTAAGCGCCGGGTGCTTAAGTCCAAAAGTCACATGACCCTCGGACCTCACGCAGCTCTATAAGATTTGGAGCCGCACAAACTTAAGACAAACAATTACCTAACCCATAGTACTGTACATAACCTACACCTACTGCGGAGTACACTTAGATAATATGTCTGCAGCCACCGCAGCCACAGGTATATATAAGGAGGATAAAACAAGACTGGACGCCTCAGCTTGCTTTATCTTGTCAACCACCATAGACCATAGCAAACACTGTAACTAGAACGCTCAATACATACTGCATAGCACCAAACCGTCAACGCAGCCACTACTTAAGTGCTCCACAAGGGAGCCTCCAGAGGGTCACGACATATGACAAAGTTGAGATAGAACCTCTGACGTACTGGTAGTCCATGGCCTGGAGACTCCCCACCTAGGACAATCATCCTTGTCGTACGAGCTATCCTGTTCAACACCTGCTGAAAGCAGCTTGGATGAGTCTTGGCATTCATCATAGTGAGCGTGCCGGAATTTTTTGTGCTTCGGTACATTTCTTTTAACGGATTGGTGATGAGATGAACTGGGGGAGTTAGGGGCTGACGACAACGCATTACGGTCACGTGACTTTCGACCCAGGTTGTCATGTGACTTCAGGTCCATTTCGGCAACTAGTGTTGTCATAACCCACCTGAATTTGCCAGACGGTCATAGGATCGGCTCCTAAACACCATTGAGATACATGAGTGTGTGAATAGGGACTGTTTCTCTTTCCATGGCCAAACTTCAGTTTGCATCTACCACGTGGACTCGCCGAGTTGAACATCTCTTGACGGATAAATAAGTATGGGGTGCTTCAAGTGCCATTTTTGTCCATGATTTTATGTCGATTCCTGACTACTGTTGGGCTAAGACGTTGTCAGGCGCTTAATGTTGTATGTTGGAGTCATGGATACCTCCTCGACAAAGAGCATAATAGTAAACATTGTATAAGGGCGTGATTAGAGAACTAGTAATAATATATAGAAAATATTGCGCATTGTGCACCTCAGCTAATATATATGGTATTAAAAAACTGAATGGGAAATGTATACTTTTTTTTTGGTGCCTTGGTAGTGGCTATTGCTTTGTTAGCCAGCGGATGACTTTATATTTCCCAATGGGACTTACGACATTCCCACCATGTGTGTCATGTGCCTGTATGCAAAAAAAGAAAAAGAAAAAGGGTGCATCACGTGCATACCGGATGTTGACATTGGAAGCAGATCACGGGTATATCACATGACCAATGTTGTTTTCTTCCCTGCATCAACCACGACTTCACGAGCTGGCTATTTCACCATCCGTGTTGCCATTCACCCCCCAATAACACAATTGTTACTTTCCCCTGGAGACATAAACACCTTGTTTCGTCATCTTTCCTACCAGGTCCTGAAGCTATATTGGGCTCTGCCAAACTGAAGCTCCTCTCAGAGCAAGGTTTTAGCAGTGCTTTCCGCCGATGTTATGGACACCCAGAACGTTTGCTGAATCTAATTGATCGAACCCCGGTTGTTGGCTCTGCTGGACCAAAGCTCTTTCAGAGCAAGGTCCAACCACATTTGGTTGATCTTTTGCGATTGGTGAAATGTGGCCAGTCTTCGTGCGACATTTGGCTCTGCCTGGCACAAGCTCATTCAGAGCATGCCGATTATGTCTGCGCATGACAGGATGTGTTGACGTTGGCTCTGCCTGGTTGAAGCTCTTCTCAGAGCAAGCCTGAACAACGCACGATGGGATCATTGGACTTTCAAGGATTTTGACTTGCACTACGTGTGTCCAGGTCTTATGTTGCTGGCTCTGCCAATCTCAAGCTCTACGCAGAGCACAGATGGGTGACGTGAGGTTATTGATCAAGGTCTGGGAGTTTGGCTCTAGTCGTCCTGCTCACAGGTTCTGCTAGGTGTAAGCTTTATCAGAGCAGGCCAATCAAACCTTGTGCTGAGTGGTCCAGGCCTCTTGTGGCGGCTCTGCTGGACTGAAGCTCCTCCCAGAGCAAGGTCAAGCCATGTGAGATGGTCAAAAACCCTCAACGCACACAGCTAGGTCAAGGCAATACTTGGCTCTGCCAAGCCTAAGCTCTCTGGCTGCGCTAATGGATTAAGGCGGTGCAGATTTGGCTCTGCCTGACTGAAGCTCTATTCAGGGCAAAGTCATATGCTGTTGTGATGGAGTATTGGGCTTGAGTAGGAGTTTGATAAACAACTGTACATCAAAGGCTCTGCCTGGCACAAGCTCCTATCAGAGCATGCTAGAATTGAACGCCATGTTGCGCATGATTAGCAAACTGTAATTGGGGTTGAAAGTGCAGCTTCACAAAATACATTCAATACTTAACCTGTGAGTGGGATGAAAGTTGCCTGTTCAATGTCAGCTCAAATTTTGGTTTCAGATTGGAGCCTTGCATAGTGTCATGAGAAGTCTGAATTGCGCGAACGGCTAATGATGATATGACAAGTAGCTTAGAACGGGTGTTTAATGCAGGTAATTATTAAGCAAAATGGACTCAGATAATTTGCTTTCATCTTACTGACATGACTCTGAATGGAGACGAAACAGGTACACTTACAATACTGGTGTTGTGACGTCATGAATGGTATATATATATATATATATATGGGATTCAACCAAATAACCCGAAATGTCGGGAAGCATGGCCTGTGCTGCTTGTAGCTTCCCCAAACTGTCAAAGAAGCTTGAGAGAGGCAAGGGACCTCCCTCATCCTACCATCATGTCATGTAGAGCAACATGCTGCAACCAAAATTAGCATAGTTGTCAATGATTTCTACCCTGTCCAATAACGTAATAGCCTCGGAAGACAGGGGTGGGAAGCTTTAAACACTTAAACTCGCATTTCCACACTCTGCTTGTTCTAATATTTGGTGAAATTAGAGTTTGCGTTGTGCAAATATTTAAACTATGTTTTGACCTATGCGTCGCAACACAGTGGTACTGTAGGTTAAAGAAAATGAATTCAGGACTGAGTATCATTCTGGCGCCTACAGACTTTTAGATTCAACAGCTGGCCTGGGCTGAGTGCATTTTGGACAAATGTGCGTAGGTCTATGTGAACTGGTTAATGAGCAAGTGCACAATATCTTGCAGATCAAATCATATAATATTGTTTATCTCTGCAATACTGACGAGAGTTGGCGTATGCCTTGTGTGTCAAAGTCACAATTAAAACAACACAGTGCACTTGCAACGTCTTGGTTTCAAATTTAATGAAGCCAGTATCATTGTAAAATACAGCTTCATAGCAAAAATGCACCTCAGCCCCATATTATTAGCTTGATAAGAGAGCAACCGTACTCTAGGAAGAGGGTTGTGTGGATTTCTGGTGCTTGACATGGGCTGAATGCCCTTCGCAGATTGTGTTTGCAGGCGAGATTCTGGCAAATCGAAATAAAAAGTTTTGCTGTCACAGTTGTGCAATTTGCGAAAAGCCGTCTCACAAGCGGGAGTTTGACGTTCCGGGCAAGTGATGATGTAACAGAAGGATTATCGGGCACGAAATCCTCACTAAGCAACAGAACTAGATTTTTAGCCTTTGGTAGAGTTCTCAAGATTGCATTTACCACTGGGTGAATGGTGTTCAACTTACAAGGTAGATTCCCCGGATTCCAACAGCTCGTTCTTCTATAGAAACTATGTATATAACCACGAATACAATATATGTACTTGGTGCGCAGTGTGCTTAAGACGATGCCAAAGGCGTGTGTGTGATTTACCGGTGAAAAGTATATATTCAATGGGTGACTAGCTACGAGGCCGAAGGCACCCCTTTTATACACGATAGAGCCTGTATGCGCGAATAGTGTAGAATGGTATAGAACGCATGCGCGTCCTTGTTCCATGGCTTTCCGGTGCATTCACGCATACGATTGTTCTAGCACTAACTATATGTATAATATTCGTGTATGTACAAATATGATTTCTACACTCCCCCTCAATTGTATGCTTGTAAGAGAGTAAAGAAATCAAACTAGATTCGGACAAAACAGAATTACAAAACAATTCACAAACATAACGATTCCGTTTTCAGACACTACAGCTATTTAAATTGTATATATGCTACTCAAATAATTTCAATATCATGTTCTTCCTGTTCGCCCATAATCCCTTCCATCAAAGTATGAAACTGGTTCGCCAGGAGTGGCTTGGTAAGGGCGTCAGCGTAGTTATCCTTTGTGTTAACATACATAGGAGATAACAAACGCTTTTCGACGCAGTCACGAATGAAGTGGTGATGAATGTCGATATGTTTCGATCGACCATGGTACTGGGATTCGACCGATAGAGTAAGCGCAGCGAGGTTGTTGGACAAAATAAGAGTGGGAGATTCCGACAGCATGCTGATCTCGTCGAAGAATTGACGGATCCAAAGAGCTTGTAGAGGCATGAGCGAGAGCCAAGTACTCAGCTTCCATCGTAGAGAGAGCAACGGTGTGTTGCTTCTTCGACGACCAGCTGACTGCAGCGCCACCTAAAAGGAAACAGTTGCCGGATATCGATTTGCGATCGAGTAGGCTTGATCCCCAATCGGCGTCTGAGTAGCCAACTTCGCTGATTACATCGCTCGATAGATCTTGAGGGTTTCGCCGATAAACGAGTCCGTGATTGACGGTACCAGAGAGGTATTGAATAACTCATTTAAGCGCCATGATGTGAGGTTGCCCGTAGCACGTAGTGAACGACGCAAGGTGATTGACAATGTAAGCGATATCGGCATGAGTACAGATAGCAGCGTACATGAGACGGCCGATGTTTCGGGCATAAGGGTAGTTGGGTTTTGGACTGGTGTTGCGCTCGAGTTGTGTAGAAGTCGACGCAGGGGTGTCAGCCGGGTAAGCGCCTAGCATGCCAGCCTTGTCGACGATATTGAGAATGTATGCGGATTGAGAGAGCGTGAGCGTGCGGTTGGCTCGATCTTGAGTGAACTGTATGCCAATAAAATGTTGCAGTTCGCCTAGGTCATGCATATCGAACTCTTGGCGCAGCTCGTTGATCGCATCGTATGTGTGAGAAGGAGTTGTCACAAGAATACAGTCGTCGACGTGTACTGCTAAAAAGGAAACAAGATAATAGCCATCACGATCATGGCGAATGCGCCGGTAGACACAAGAATCTGTCAAAAGTCGTGTGTAGCCTAAAGATTTCAACTTTGCATCCAGATATTTATTCCATACATGTCCAGCCTGTTTCAGTCCATACAAAGATTGCCTCAAACGTAGCACAGTACCTAAGCCATCATTGAAGCCAGGGATCTGGCGCATGTATAGTTCTTCGTTGAGTTCGCCATTAAGGAAAGCTGAAACGACATTGAGTTGGTGAATATCAAGATCATACCAATTAGCGAGAGAACACATAATACGCAACGAATCAAGGTGGGCAATGGGGGCGAAAGTGTCGTAAAAGTCTTGACCAGGGATTTGAGTGAATCCCTTCGCCATGAGCCGTGCCTTGTAGCGTGCAATGTTGCCGTTCTTGTCGCGCTTGCGAGTGAGTACCCATTTGTTCTGAATGACGTTCTTGTTGACGGGCGGACTGGCAAGTTCGAAGGTCTTCATTCGGACAAGTTGATTGTACTCTTCCTGCATCGCCTGGATCCACCTGTTGTGTTCGGGTCCGTTCATCGCATCCTTGTAGGAAGGATTGTCGCCATCAGGGTCGGTGCGAGTCATGAAAGACTGGTGCATGAACCCTTCGTAGAACGTGCTCATGAAGGCGTTCTCCTTGGCCTTGAGAGTTGCCGAGTAGGATTCTTGTGGGCGAGCGAGTTGATCCACTGTGATCGGCACGAGAGGTGGTACATCAGGTCGATACTTGATCTTGTAGATAGGCTCGAGAGACGGCATGTCGGCGTAGGGGTCGTCGACGCAGACATTGGCCATTTCAGCGTCTTCGCCAACTGTATCATCTGTCAGTTGCTCGCCTGTATGCGCAGCAATTGGTAGATTACCTTTATCGTCCATGACAGTGATCTTGGGTGCGCCACGAGTAGATTCAAGTCGCATAATTGGCTGACCAACTCGGGCAGAGCGGGTCTGAATAGTAGCGCCTGGTTTCGACATTGCTGGAGGTTGCAATGGTCCTTGTGGTTTAGCGCCGGAGTTAGCGCCGGAGGACTTAGACAATTTTAACAGCGTACGTACTGCTTTAGACAGTTGAGAGGAGGTTGTATGCGTTGTAGATGAAGTCGCAAGTGGTTCAAGTAGAGATGAAACGGTGGGAGATGTTACAGTAGTAGTAGACTTGGTTGAATCGAATAAAATTGGAGTCGCTGGTGACTCTGTCTTGTCTTTGAGCTTCGCTCTTATAGGCTTTAGCTCTCCCCCTGTCCCAGGCTGTCGTTTCAATTGCTCTGGCTTGCTGGAATCTTCCGAAATTTTCTTAATCTCCCCCTCAGCAGGCGGAGCGATTGGAACGAGCACTTCGTCTCCATCGTTCGTCATTGTATCGTCATCTTGGAGGAACGCCACATTGCGCAAGTGAAGAATCTTCATTGCGCTGGGCTTGTAGTATCGCCAGGACTTGCCTTGTACATCTGAAATTCCTGTAAATACTGCTTTGAAAGCTTTGGGGTCGAGTTTAGATCGATTTACTGCCTGATCCAGTACATAGCATTTCGATCCCCAAGGCCTTAGCAGGCTAACGTCGGGCTTTGTCCCCCAAAATCGCTCATATGGAGTCAGTTGAAAGACTCCATGTACTTGGGTAGGTACTCTGTTCTTCAGGTAGCACGCATATGCGACCGCTTCGCTCCAAAGGAACTTTGGTGCGTCACTCTCGAACATCATTGCACGAGCATGTTCCAAAAGCGTGCGATTTAGCCTTTCAGCTATTCCATTCTGCTGGCTTGAGTACGGAGCAGTCGTTTCCAGGACGGTACCCGCTTTCGATGTATGCGCTTTCCAGCTTTGATTAACAAATTCTCCTCCGTTGTCGAATCGAACCTTCAAAACCTTAGCATTCTTCTGTGTTAGTAAAAACGATTCAAATGCTTTGTATTCATCCAGAGTCTCGTCTTTCTGCCTAAGAAAAGCTACAGTAGAAAATCTTGTAGATACATCAGTAAAAGATACATAATACAAGTATTTTCCGATAGAAGGTATACGCCAGGACCCCAGACATCAGTAACTATCAATTGGCCTATATTTGTGATATTAGTCTTCGATTCTTTCGGAAAAGGCCTAACTGACATCTTCGCTTGTATGCATGATTCGCACTGGAAGTCTAAACCTTCTTTACCTTCTGATTTCCATGCCTGTTATCGCTCCCATTGTCTGTATTTTCTGGAGTGCTTGGGCGCCGATATGGCCCAAAATCCTGTGCCAATCGTACCAAGTACGTCCGCTTACCTTGGTGAGTACTGTCTCAGTTTGGTTATTCTTGGTATCCGACTGTATGCGCTTAGATGGGTACACGGCATCGCACAATAACTGCCAGAGGTTCCCCTTGCTTCGATCTGTGGATTTCTCGCCTACCGCGATGGTATTTCCATCCGGGGATAAGATTTGTAAGTTCTTCGCATTCATCCGAATGCCTAATCCATGATCGGTAACTAGAGATAAGCTGATTAGATTAGTAGGACATGAAGGTACGTGTGCGACATCTTTCAAGGTTATTGTTTTATACTCATTTGTCGCCGGGTTCTTACAGCGAAGGGTAATGTTACCTCTTCCTATGATTGTATTCTTGCCACTAACTCCTGTGACTGTACCTTGTGCATTTCGATAATCCTCGAAGAGTGATCGGTCACGTGCGATATGGGTGGTTGTGCCGCTATCGGCAATCCATTGGTTACCGGGCCGGCTCCAAAATCCGATTTCGTCATCGAAGGCCGAGAAGGAGAAGCTGTCATTTCGCTGAATAGGGGCTTCTTCTGTGTCGATCGCAGCGTGAGCGCGTGCATTGTTACGCTTATTGTTTGGACTCATGAACCGGTTGAATGAGTTCTTGCCAGGGTTCCTGAACTGTGGTTTGTTGTTTCCCTGCTTGTATGCGCCTCCGCCAGGCTGACGACATTCCTTTGCCCAATGTCCTGTTCTTCCGCAATTGTTGCACTTCGTTTGCGATTTGTCTGGAGTGCGTGAGGGGTTCTTTGTTGGGTTGAAACTCCGAGTGCTACTGCTAAAATTGGGTCTGTTATTACTATAGAAGGTCTTACCGTTATCGCTTCGAGTGTTTCTTCTGTGTGCTTCGGCTAAAATGCGGGATCGAAGGTTAGCTACCTTCGCACTAAGTAGGTTTATATTCTTAAGATCGAAGTTAAAATCTACAGATTGTGTGAATGAATCCCATGAATCGGGCAAACTAGCTACTAATGTTGTGATCCAATCGACTTCAGTTATCGCATCGGGCGATATAATGTTGATTTGTTGAAACCAATCGCGCATTTTGCGCATATGTTCTTCGACGTCTTCTCCGTCAGTCATGTGATGACTGAAGAACTTTCTACGTAAGTCGATTAAGCCTATGGTTCCCTGTACCTGGAAAGTGTTTGTTAGTAGACTCCATGCTTCTCTACTATAGTTGCAGCTCTGTATATGCGTTAGTGCGTGAGCATCTACACGTAATCTTATCTGTGAGAGTGCCTTCCGATCTTCCTTGATCCATTTCTCCTGGTTCTTATTCATTGTTGTGCTGACTTCGTCTTTCGTTCTGTTGGGGTTGGGCTTTCCATCTGAACCTACTGCTTTCGGGTCTGGAACCTTGTTGACGTTGTATGGGGGAAACGGGTTCGTTCCGTTCACGTATTCGAATAGGCCTAGGTTGGTGAGGATATCTTCCATCTGTATGCGCCATGTGCTAAAGTTCTCCGTGCCATGCAGTGGAGTAATCCGATAAACGGATGTGCCGGAGCTTGTGTTCATGTCGGACATGTCGGTGTCAAGCTCTTACTATCACACGGTGAGTCTTACTCATTCATTCTGGGCTCTGAGGTCACTGTATGATGTCTCTGTCGTTGCGGGGCCTATGTGCTTCGCTCTGGGGTGATCACGCGGTGTACTTCTGGTCTTAAGCGATGAGCTCGGGGCTCATAACCTATAGAAACTATGTATATAACCACGAATACAATATATGTACTCGGTGCGCAGTGTGCTTAAGACAACGCCGAAGGCGTGTGTGTGATTTACTGGTGAAAAGTATATATTCAATGGGTGACTAGCTACAAGGCCGAAGGCGCCCCTTTTATACACGATAGAGCCTGTATGCGCGAATAGTGTAGAATGGTATAGAACGCATGCGCGTCCTTGTTCCATGGCTTTCCGGTGCATTCACGCATACGATTGTTCTAGCACTAACTATATGTATAATATTCATGTATGTACAAATATGATTTCTACATCTTCGACTTGTGTTGAAACATATTTTTGATGCAATATACAAATATGGTTATGTTATTCACGCACAAGGATATTACATGTTCTCTGACACCTGCTACGTTGCAAACATGTCTCAGAGCTCGCAAATTCTTCATTCAGATATACGATTCAGTAATTTAGTTCGCTGAAGCTGTTCACAACTGAATGCCTTACAACCTTGACAGCTGGCATTATACATCCCCCTGAGAAGCCCAAGTGAGTCCACCACTATCAACAATAGAGGACACACCTAAAATCAAGCTAGAGTGGCATAACAATATTGGATTGTCCATTACCCTGTATAAGATTTCGATGACTAGCCCCTGTCAAAATTGGCCCCAGATGTGAGCGAGAACACTTACATCTTGCAGATACAACATACGTCAGATGTAGCACAGATGCTGAATGGAAATTTGCTCCTGTGTCCAATTCAACTCTTCTCTAAGGAAGTCCAAACAGAGGATTGTCCAAACTCATGGTTTGTTTGTCAAGAACGCAGCAAGATAAATGAACACGACACATCCTCCACCCACCACAACCCTCCTCAAGTTGTCCATTCCTTAATCCATATGCTGAAAGGCGCTATACAGCAAACTCAAACACAACAGAAGTTGCTCGCAAGCATTGTGTTAATTGTGCAGATGCTATGGCTGCTGGTGCTGCTGTTCAAAACACATCCGCCCACAACAACACACCCACTGGCGATGCTCCTCCCAGTAATGGCATGCATCTGTCCACAATCAAGTGGTCCTACAAGCTTCAGGAAAAGCTGCTTTCAGTAATTGAGGATGACAAGATGCATATTGTTTTGCTTGGGAAACGGTCCTCGGACGATGTGAGCAATTGCTAACACCTGAATCAATGCGCATTGAACTCACCTGTGTACAAAATAAAACTGCTGGGATTACCAAGAAGACCCCATTAGAGAGGTTTGCAAGCAAAGTGATCCCAACAAGTTCAAAGTCAACCCGAAATAAGCTTGCACAAATGTTGGAATGCAGTTAACTCAGTGAGTTTGCTTCCAGTCCACATGAGCTAATATCATTGTGATTACACCAATTACACCATTACAAAGCCCCTCTTGTTAATACACTCAAATTACATCTTATAACATGCAATTATCCATGGATAATTTTGCTGAGGTGATGATGCAAATCATGAGGTGCTTTGTGAACTTGAGCATGATGAGTACGTCCCAAATACTGGACCCAGTAAGAATAATACGGTCAAGGTTAAGAACCTTTGGTGTAAGTATTCTTGTAAATTTTGTGACACTTGATTTATATCTAATTTAATTTGAAGCCCAGATCATAAAATATTTCCCCCTCTTCCCTCATCTCTATGAGCTCTTCTATGGTTGTCCAAACCAAACAGCCATTGCTACGACTACTGGAACCAGTCCAAATGGCCCTCGCACTGTTTTACATCAACAACGGTCGCGTAGTTCATCCCTCAAGCCCCTACCCCCACCATTCCACCACTCGCCCACTTGGTACATTGAAGAACCTGGGCCAAGTGTCCCTCCTAAGTCAAAACCGACCCTAGCCCCAATCAACACCAATCATATATCGAGATCCTTCCACCCTCGCCAAGCCCCGGTCCCCTGGTCAACGGAAAGGGAAAGAAAATCAACCCACAGGAGCAAAAGGCGAACAAACTAGGAAGGGGGCCCAAGAATGTGTTAAGGGTGTACTAAAGAAAGGGGATGGAGCCAACAAGGGCAGAATCCTTTTTATTTGTGCGCTGGTTTGTCTTCACTACTTTAGTTTATACTATTTGTGTTTTGCTTCAAGTATTTTATCTGAACTCTGTACTATCATGAAATAAAACCATTTTTGAAGTGCATCATTCACCATTCCAGAAGCGATGATAGGCCTCAACCAGTTCAGTCTGCTGGGCCGCTCCCTCCACCTCACCCAACTCACTGATAACATGTTGTGTGTAGAGGATACTCTTTCCATGCCCAAGACCAGCAAGGAACGCTACACCATCTGTACTTGTGCCGTTCCCAAACCACCCAAGGTGAAAAAGCACAACAGCAATTAGGTCCTCCACCAGTACTTGTGCATGATTTGAACCGTTAGAGAACTCGCCACTCTCTTGCATCTCGGCAAGTATCCTCCCAAAAGTCGCTGGGGTGACACGGACAAGCTTGATGAACAGGTAGTGGTGCTCAGGAGTCCGAGCATATTCCCAGAGTGTGTGTAGACTACCAGAGTGTGGAATTCAAGTTTGAAGAGCCCAGTAGCGAGCATTAACTATCTCTAAGTTGCCAAGCTGAGAGGCATTTGTTCTTCTTCCCCGTAACCCAGATCTTCCTCATACTTGCTATCCAGTTCCTCCTAATCATCCAGTTGATCTTCGTCAGCTTCAACCAGATACGGAAACTCTCAGACCAGCATCAAAGTGGCAAGTTTGTTGAATTTCTCTTGACATCTAGTGAAAGTGCGAGGCATAGCAAAAACCAAGAAATAAATTCTAGACTTTGTTGGTAGAGCACAAAAGAGGAAGTCTAACCGGCACTGATGTAACCAGCAGTTGCGGGTCCATTGATCTGTCAAATCCCGCTGTGCTTCTTCAGATTTCCTGCAGCCTAACGAATCTGAAGAACCTAATGATCATGAAGCCCTGCAGCGGCTAGTTTTGACTGTACCTACTGATGAATATGACGCTTTGTGTAATAAGTACTCATGAAGAAATCCTATCTTAGAACGAAAGGCTAGCTCTAAATGCACACTACATCCTGCTTACAGATATCGAACACAATACGTAACCTGCTACAATTGATTGTTTCGTGAATACATCCTGCAAATGGTCGTTGCCACATTTGTTTGGTACTTGGATCACTACTGTCATCCTCGCAATGCCTGTGTACCATTTGCCATTGAACTCTTGGCCTTTTTGATGAAACATTGGGCTGAGCCTCCGAGTGTTCAACCTTTCCTGTCCCTCCTTGAAATGGTAATAGTCCCTTCTGTAGCCTCTCTGACCTAGATTTGTCTCTTCGATCTTGATCTTTGGCATGCGCCTTTTGTTGAAGCTCCATCAGCTGTTGTCCTGCGAAACTACAATTGGCCTTGGCGTTCTGAAGAAGAATAGCCACCTCTGATATGGTGGGGTGAACGATATGAGGGGATAATCCTAGTCCAGTCCATGTGGACTTTTGGCAAAAGCCAATGAGAGCCACTCACGTACCTCCACTCCATGGTCTTACTTGATGCTTCAAATCATAGCCGTCGAACACGCCCACACAACCCGGTACCCATTCGACATCCAGGCTGATATCGGGCAGATTCAACCCTCCCCCTTTTGTGAATGTCCCTAGTATGCCAATCATGTCCATACCACCTCTGAAACACTTCATGTCACAATGTAGACTACTAGTACAGTTGACTGCAATGCCAAGGCAAGGAAACGGGCTGCTCCAACTGTTCTGTAGAACTGTACTTGTCAGCCCCACAACAGCTGACATACAAGCTCTGACTTCCCACATATTTCCGCTCAACGAGGGGTTGATAATGTCAATCAGATAGCTCAATTGACGATCAAACAATCGCTTTGACTCCAAAAATTTGATCGTCTGAGGGGAGCACCCCGGCATCAACAAATGCCGGAAGTGTGCAGACATCTTTATGGGCAGTATCTAGGTCATAGTCAGGACGCAAGGATTTCGTTTGATTGCCAAATTCATTGTACATTTTCCATCCCTGTCTGGAACCAACCTGGGCTAAAGTAGTATGCGAATGGCTTGAGTTCTCCTAAAAAATTGACATTATTGTTGTTGATAATCGATCCCTGTGGCCTTAGCAGCTCCTGTTCCACATCCGATCTACCCCACCGTATATCACCATTGCTCTCCATGTATCGTTGTGGGAGGAGCGCCCTGTTGGCAAGGCCATCACTTTGCTCTGCTGAAACAGTGGGCAATGATTGCCCACTTTCTGTACCCTGCTCATCGTTGGTTTGTCTGTCAGCTGAGACCTGATGGATTTCTTCCTCTCTTGTGGTAGACTGCCAGCTGCTCTTGCTTTGGGTCATTCGACGGCTTGAAGGACTCTGTGGTATGTTGGAAAACGTGGTGGTGCAATCAGCTTGTCAATCCTTGACATGGGTGTCAGGTGGCGGTCTGTAACATCGAGCCATATCTGCCACTCTCTGCAGCATTTCCCCCTGAGGCAGGAGCCAAAAGATAGAGCTCACAGAAATTACAGAAGCTACTTACTCACATGTAAACCTTTTCCAATGAGACTTGGAAAGTACCATAGTATTGGAACATCCTCCAAGTCCACAACTACAGCTGGACCGTTTGCAGCAAGAAGCTGATATCTTTTTCCATCTAGACACTTCAGAGACTTCATTCCCAACAGCAGAATTTTCCCTTTTTCTTGTAGGCCTACAAGATCATTCATGTGGAGCGGAATGGTAACTAGAAATATGGGCACCTTGGTGGTCAGTAGACATTCTCACATGTGAAGAAACACCCATATGTTTATTAGCCAGAGCAGCTTTGACAAAATTCCATGCTTTTCGCTCCATATCATACAAGGCTTTGCACTTGGTCTCACAAGATAACTTTCTGGCACTTTTGTAGGAGGATCTGGGAGGAGGAGGAACATGCCTGACACTCGGAGTGGAGCCATCTCCATCTATGTTTACCCCAAGAAAGCTGCTCTTGTCGATCATGGGCATTGCTAGACTGGGCTTCCTTGCAGCAGTTGGGGAGCTATGTTTTATTGGCTGCATGTGCTTTCTTTTCGTTGGGAGTGGGGGAGGGGGGGGGATGTTGGATAGAATATAGTGGAAAAGAGAGGTTCGGAAAAATCGAAGAGAAAGGTCAGACAACTGAAACAGCTAAGTACATATTTCAACATAGGGCACAAGACCTTATGCTAATCCTGAACAGCCGTATGATTGGCTAGGACTTCCCAACGTAAAATTTTGTGAAGCTCCATGTGTACCAACTCTGCAATCGGAACTTCAATGCATCAAGTTGAAGAGGTCAAATAAATTGATCAGTGGCCGTGCAAGTAAGCAATATGATGTTCTTTCTTGTTTGATTATCGAGACTTTCTTTATGTAACTCCTCAACGTTATCAAAGCCTGAATTTGAGTTAATTGATTGTTTGACTTGCTTATTCCGATGTTCCACCAATACCTATACATGCTATATGAACTCCAGTGATTTGTCTGTCATTCTGCACCCTACAATCGAGTATTTTGTATCTGCTGAACTGCATTAGGTTCGGGACACTTGAGCTTGAGTTAATCCAATTGGAATCAAGGGCCATGGCACAAACCTCTTGGCCTGCTAAAGCAAGATCTAGCATTTCTGCGTCCAGGACATCTGCTCTTGAGCCTAGACCCACTCTTAGTGATGATATCTTCTTCCCAAGCCTGTCAATAACGAAGCTAGCCCCTGTCTTTCCGTAGCCGTGAAGCATGCCACAACTGTTGCCTTGCTTGACAAAGCAATGACAGCGCTGATGGTTTTTACATGCACTTCTCTCTCTTATTGGAAAGCAGTTGGTGCCAGGTGTACGATGCGAAAGCCAGATCCCCAGGGATGGGGGGACTCCCAGGGGGCAGCGATGTAGGGGATTGTGTACTCGGCTTTGGCATTGGAGAGCGACGCCAGGTGCTGGATTATGGTGGGTGTGACAGCTGATACAGCAGGTTACGGCACATCGCCGCAGTGAGTGTCCCAAGAACGAGGGAGCCGTTTGGCTACCTTCGAGGCTGAAGGAATGCCATGCAGGCATATTCCGGTGCTTTCGGAAAACCTCTGAAGCAGGAGCGGAATGGGAAGGATAGCAAGTATGTGTTCCATCGCATTGACAGGTGATGTGCAAGAGGCCCCTAGCATCCACCGCAGGCCTAAATTTGCGCACGAGTGACGGGGCGAAGGAGTCTTTTGGATTTGGGTCCTTGATACCAAATAGGCAAGCCATAGGTTAGCACATGATGCAATCAATATCACAACCCATCATAATCGCAATTGCCCATGTTGCTAACATTTTGTGATATGAATCGAAATCTAATGCTGCCTTACGAAATGTGGGATATTATTGCCGCTTACATGAACCATCGACCTACCAAGCTGGCCCTGTGTCTTGTATCGAGAGCGTACTACAATATTGCTTGCCGCTTTGTCTGGAGGGCGGTTCAGCATGTACATCACCTACTGGATGTAACCATTGAGGGTCGACCAGGCAAACTTTTGCTTACTCCCGGTTTTTGCTGGGAAGGTTGGCTCGAACCAGGGCGTTCAACGCAGGAAGCACAGGTGCTGGCCATGATACAGCATAATCAGATTCAACTAACAGGTTGACCTTCTCTGTAGATGCTGCTTCTCATCAATATTGATTGTACGATCCAGCTTCAAGAGCTTGGGGTACATATTTGTACTCTATTCATTGAGCTCAGCATTCTCCCTGTGGAATTACATAATCACCTAGAAATGATTCAGGTTGGACAGAATGGCAACAGGGTTCCTCTGTTGCCAAATCTGATGGAGCTACATGTCTGCCGCTTTAATGACTCACAATACAACTACAACACATTCATCAATCCCCTAACCACACCAGTCGACTTGTCTCACTTTTTTGTCCTCTTCCTCTCCCCTTTGGTTCGAATTGCATCTCTGTTTTGCACAGGTGTAGCACCCGACCTGCAGGTTTTTCTTGATAGAGCTCCTGAAATACAAGAGCTTCGTTTAGAGTTTTCTCAAGCCCACAGCACAGATGATGAACGGCTATCTGAGCGGCCTCTTGGGGCAATATGGGATGACGACCAGACGGATTTGGCTTTGCGCATAGCCTTCGCTCTGCCTGGCTGGCCACTCACATGGTTAACCCTTAACAGCCACTTTTGCTGTGATGCAGAAGTCATTCTTGCAGTTGGGCAAGTCTCTTCTATCAGCTCTCTCTGAGTTCTGTGCGCTACCAATGCCGCACCTTGGATGTCACTTCCCCAGACCCGAGGCACCCTGTTCCAGGGATTACAGGAGCTTTTGCTAGATTGGGTGAACTCGGAAGTTGCGACAGCAATCCTCGGCTGTCCTGATGTCACGCAACGTATAGTATCCCTCCACTGGAAGCCTCTTGAAGATTCTGCTCATGAAGATCTTCAAGTTCATGTGGTGCGACTGTTCAGACGTCTACTACAGGCTGCTAATTCTGCACCCACTCTGAGGTATTTATACCTGGAAGATGCGGATTCGTCGGCTCGCTTGATCGGACTATGGTCTTCTTGGCATGCTGCACGCTATCTGCAACAAATTCGATTAACTAGGCTCAATATGACGTTCAGTGACCTCATTCATATGTTTGATACATGCTCTGTTCCATTCTTCGATTTAGGGCCCCAACTGAGAGTTCTGAGGGCACTGCGTCTTGTTGTCCCATGGCAATTGATGAGGTTGTTTTCGGCGGGGTACACTGATCTGGGTGAGCTGTGCATCACTCTCGAGCAGAGAACCTTCGAGGGCGTTTGGATTGCCCAACACTATCGAAAATGGTTGCAATGTGTCTCAGCAAGCCTGACCACAATACGGCTTTCGATCAGCATATCGAGAAGGACGTTTGATCAGTGGGCTGGCCATAGAGTTGGTCAACTAGGAGCAGGGATGGTCATTCGGCAAGTTTGTGCCTGTATCTGCAAGTCTACACATATTGAAACACTTTCAAGGTGATTGAAATCTGTATGGCCAAATGTGTCTATAGCAATCGAGCAAGAAGAGGCGATTGCACTGGACGATGAGTTCCTGTCAGGACTGTTTACTCAATTGGCATAAGGGTTGAAAATGTGTGATCAGATCTTTTTTTTTCTTTCTTTCTTTTTTTCTATGAACTGGAAAACATAAATCAAATTGAACATCCAATTATTGTCTCAACGTTGCAAGGTTTCAATTGCAGGCCATACTTGGCAGTTATCTCAGCTTGAATCATCTCCCTTGATCCATCGCATGTGTGGTGTAATGCCACCAGGGCACAGGCTAAACCTGAATCTTTACATAAGCTGCCAGCAAGTTACCATTGCATTCCGTACAGTAAGTTGAGACATCCCATGAATGATGTTGGCTTGAAAATATTCAAATATGTAGCAAAGATGTTATTTTTCATCGAGGCATCATGGTTTGATCTGCGGGAACGCTACTTCTGCTCAAATGCTATTTCCACCTCATTAGGGGTGCAGTGGAGCCATACGAGTGTGTGCAGTGCACATACCGCACATACTCACCTGATATGATAACAGAGTCGATATTCTTATACTTTCTACACCATATACAAGCGTTCTTGCGCTTACCAGATTTGTCAATTTCTTTGTTTTTCGCTCATCTGGTGGCTATCAGCTTGTTTCATGCCCTTCATGCACAAAGAAAAACCTGGGATGTATATATACAATAATTTCGTTATCTCAATCACTCATATACATCGAGACTCAGACCATTAATCATATGCACCTTGTCCCTCATTGTACTTCAGCACTACTGCATATTTGCCTGCACTTTTTCTCACCACCCCAGCTAACCCGGCTGTTGGTAGAGACCAGAACCTGTGACACCATGAACAACAAGCTTTTAGCTTTACCTCACTGGCAAGGCATCCATTGTAAGCCTCGTGTTTTACTCTCCACACCTTCGGGTAAGCTGGTCTTGGATGAAATGAACAGGGGCAAATTGAATCTGTCATGGCCTAGACCATGACGCAGATTTTATTATGATTTTTGTATATTTTATAAAATCTCTCCTTTTCATATTTTTGGACAAGTCCTGTTTAATCGGTTATAGGCATAGAATTACTTACAGGATCACGTGACCTTGTTGTTGTTTATGTTCTGTTTGTACCTTCTGGAATATTCCGTTACATGGCACCATTCTCACATTGTACGATAGTTGTCTCGCACCATATGTGTATTTGATATAGCTCATCGTATGAATATATAAGGGAGAGTCTGAGAGCCTTAAGCCTCAGAACTCGACCTCCTGTTGTATCCCCTCTACTACCTGTGTGACTTACCAGTCCATAGTCCCTGCCCAGTCCTCTTAAGGACAAGTGCACCTACTACCCTACCTCCTTGCGTCTCATCGCACCCTTACTGCGCGTCCCACCTTAGACGTTGTCAGTAAAGCCTCCGGCATCGCTGCCCATAGGCTTGTCATCACCACTTAGGTGTTTGACGTTACTGTTCAGGTCGTAGCTCTGACAGAATCAATGTTCAGCAGGGGCTTGCCAAGAGGAGTCCTAGAGAAATCTGACACCACTGCTACTGTGGATCTGGCAAACGCAGAGCAGATCAGTAGGTTTGAGCTGGCGAAAACACCTTTGATGTCCATCCATCTGTTGATAACTTGATCGCCCATATGCTTGCTGTTTTGCGCTGTCACAATGGCAACATCTGCTATGAGTTGTACCCAGCCTTTGAAGCAGAGGCTGGTCATATTCAAGCTTGTTATTAGATAATTGATCGTTGACTGCCTAATCACATTGCTACACTTTAGCCGCTTATGAGACTATCATATGATCAGCTCACTCTTGTAAGTGTTTGCTGAGAGCTGAGGGCCTTTCATACATCCCCTGACCTTTGTTGCTAGTGAGCAGGACATATGTGGTGGTGGTGCTTCACTTGGCTATCTTCCCGAATACTCCCTTCAACTTATTCAGGACCTGTTTCCATCTCTTTATCCACTAGCTATGCCATCGAAACAAAAGAGAAAAAAAGAAAATTACCTCTACAGAGTTTTCCCCGTGTTCATCCATATGCCAGGAGCTCGGAAGGAGCAAAACATCCGATGACACATGGACAAGGAGCATTGCGTAGCTTTCCCTGTGGATCATCAGAAAATGTATAGTTAAATTATACTTCAAAGCAGGATCACCATTCTGGGATATGTTGCTCCAGCTGTCCTGATCCTGCAATAGCAATAACGTAGCATTGGCACTTGTGAGAGGATCAACATAATCTTGCTCAATGTTCTGCATTACTTACATCTAAATCTTGTTGTCTACTAGCCACCAGTACATGTCTTGCTACAGCTTCGGACAGGGATGCGACTGCACCCAAGTGTGTGACCAGTAATAGGACTCGCCTCAATGGGCTTTCAAAAGTCCGAAGCTCTATTGAGCTAGGTGTACTGTCAAGTGGAACTTGCCCGCCATTCAAAAAATGAGCCAATTTCATATTTGCAGATATGGCTGCGATCTAGAGTAACGCAAGATTTGAGTTCCGTAATATGAAGTGTTGGAGAAAGGAGACCCCGACCTTTGGCCCTACGCTATTGTTGGCAGCTGTGAGCAAGTTGTGCTAACATAACTGATCAGGTCTACAAGGGGGGATAATGGGACGAAGATTATGCTCATGGGACGAAGAGCCTGATACAGGCTTTCAGCCCAGTCTCTGATCTCAGTCTTCAGGTGTAGGTCAATATATGCATTCCATTTGCTGTTCAATATGCTTCTTCTATCCACATATACTACAGCTCCTTCATGGGCATGCACCTTCTTCACCAGCAATTTTATGAGTTTGGCTGCACCGTCTGTCAACATAGATGTGCCAATGATGAGCAGCAAGTCTGCTTGACCATCCACCTCTTCTAGGCAGTCAAGGTCCATCCCGTCAATTTCATGTTCCCTATTATCTTGATTGAAAACAATGTCCAGGATCATGTAACCAGGACCAAGGTTTCGAAGGCACACATCCCAGCCTGCTAGGAGGCCTTGAAGTTGGCTCCCATGTCAGCCCAGGACTGATGTGCAAATGTGACATGAATCACATACCATTATGAGAGCATTTATCACAGAACGTCACTCCCGTTGTGGCGAGAATATCATCCAAAAGTATTGTGTCTTGGCTGAGACAATATTGACCACATGTGTTACATACCAACTGAGCGTTGGTCCCGTGAAGTTCAAGCACTGCACCCAACATATCCGGCCTATCCTGCGTTTGCAGTCCATTGACGTTTTGCGTATAGCACCAGCGGAGCCTTCCACAGTTGTACAATTTTGCAATAACATTGTGGCAAGCAGCTGGCTTAGCGATTCGAGCAAACTGGCGCATTTCACCGAAGTAGTGACCCATCGCCTGAAATCTTGCCAAGTTTTTAGGATTGGGGGAATCGAAGAGCTCCCTTGGACCCATTCCCCTGGTAACCCGCCCCATTGCACATTGTATATGCCACCTGGCAACTGGAAATCCTACAATATGATTTAGTCCTCAACTGTAAACAGTTGTGAACTCCCGACCTGTATCCCAGCATCAGTCGAGATTCCAGCACCGCAGACTATGGTGATACTGGAACTTTGAGCTATTGCATTTTGCAAGCTACGACAAAAGATTTGGTGTTCTGGGAGACTCCACTGCAGAACTGGGATATGGCGCAAAGTCCTGTTGTCCTTGGATAATCCAGACATTCTGACTGGTTCACACAGTACACGTCTGCGTGCGTTCAAGCAGGAGGGGGGGGGGTGCTGAAACTGCCACAAATGGAGCACAATGGTTCACACAGAGTACCAGCCTGTCGGGAGATTAAGTATAATTGTCTGGAAGCCTGGGTACCAACCATGGGTAAACAACAGTACTGACAGGAGCAGTCACATGACCTTTGCTACCCATGCGATGCCACTTTGTCTGCCAGCTTTTGACTGGGAGACCGTGATCGGGACTAACCTATCCTAGTTTGATTCCTCCAACCTGACCTGACCTGACCTGACCTAAACTTGTTTGCGAGCAGTGACGGACTGCTACTTTGGTCAGGAGTTCAATTCGGGAACCTTTTCCCAACAAGTTAGATTGTTTAATGTGTCTGCTGCGCAGATGCAACACTTGCGGCAAGCCTTTCAGCCAGATAGTAATACCAGTTCTGGAGGCACCCTATGTAGGCTACTCTTGCCGCCTTCAAGCACTCTCTCCTCCCCACTGACCCAACTTTAGCTGTGCTCCCCGGATGGATGCGATGGAACATTTTCACCAAGATACCCCTCCACTTCCAGACCCAGTCGAGCCTCGCCTCAAGAGGATAGATGAAGAACTTCCAACAATCGTCAACCTCAGCCTGAAAGAGTGGTATGCACGCTGGATTGAACTGGACTCGGCTCATCGCATTGGCGAACGCAACACCTTTGCCCTAACCGGCCACTTCACTCATCCACAGACTGAAGAACACTGCAGAGCGAGACTCGACCCGACCCAGTATATACTGCCTGACAACTACGTTATTCACCAGCACTGCAATATAGATTCAATCATCAGCGTTGTTCAGGGGCAGTTGCCCATATCCGAGGATGCTACGTTCAAATTCTATCCTTTGCCCAGTGTTCACCACATGCTGAAGTCCAACCTCCATATTCCTCTCATTCAATACACTGATGAATCTGGCAACTGTAAGGTGAGTTGAGAACTTTCTCTCACTCAAGAGGACACTCAACCCTTCTTTAGACAGGCTGGTTGCACAAGATGGTCAACACTTGCTTTGCTAAGGTTGGCGGAGCTCTTATTTGGATCGTCTATCTGAACCTCAGAAGCCAGTCCAGGGAGAACGCTCCCAAGGATATAGAAATGGCAATGATGTACGACCAAGCCCTGATGCCAAATGCAGTTGTGCATCTGCCAGAGCAACTACAAGGAAACTGGCCTGCCACTTTCCCCAACGAAGCTTGGAGAGCAGTGAATTCTAGCGGCGTAGACGGCATTTCTACTGGCATCCACCAGCAGAGTGCAAGAGAAGTCCATGGCCGATACGTCAACCCCTGGATCAATGGCGTCCAGGAGTCAGTGGACGCTAACCTGGCACTCGCATGGGTGCAAGGCTTTTTTTTTGTTGTTGAGCTGTGGGGTACAAAAAAGATGGAGGGGAGTATTCATATGGCACCAGAGGAAGTCCCGATTGATGACCGTAGGTCGCTGGTTCTTGCTATATGCTCAGAATGCTAACCATTATCGTCATTGGTTCTAGTTGGGGGTATTGTTTATGATCAGGTGGAGAGGTCAAACATTCTTGCTCGCCTGCTTTCTGGGTTTGACATTGATGCGATCCAGCACGAGAAAGAGAATTGGTATGTTGATATTGCCACCAATGTCAGCGTTTCCTGTACAGAGGCCGAAACAGTTGGCAGTACCTTTGCGCTCAATCTTATGCACCCATATATCCTCAACTGGGCTACCAACGCTGATATTGAACAATGTCAAGCTTGGGTTGAGAGTCAAGATGGAACCTATATAACACTCCAAAGGATGGGGGGGTCCATCTTTTCAGCCCTCAGACACAGGTGAAACAGCTGACATGTAAGAAACCTACCCCCATCCCAACATGAAAATAATATTTGGTCAAATATTTACTCAATTGCTGACCCCCATCCCAAGAAAAATATGCTGTGAGGCCTGATGCTGTCTTTGAGCTATCACCCCTCCATAGTCTTTTAGCATATGTTACTTTCCATAAATGACCCCCATCCAAGGTAGGAATGAAAAATGCCAATATTCACCTGATGAACTACAGTTGCCAAGGCTACATATGACAGGTGCACCCTGAGGATCACACTTGCCCATATTGTCCATGGTATCTCATGTCCAACATAGATGGCCCATGGATCAGCCCAGCTGTGTCAACCAGTCACCATGCATATAGGCTGATAGTTGACTCATCAGTGTCTCATCAACACTCTATTGGCATCAAGCATGTAAATTCAAGGTCAGCAAGAGCAGCACAGATGTAGATCTGATCTGACATGTCCACAACAGCTATCTTGAATAAAGTGGGATGAATGGGACAAAGCTGAGCTTGTCTGTGTTGGCAGATCAAAATGCATGGACATGTATTATGCACACACATAGAGTTTGGATGACATGGTCAGTGCAGATGAGGCAAGCATTAGGCTCATCCACATTGGCCTTAACACCTAAGACCCAATGCAGATGGGCCAAGGAATGGGCCATCTGTGTTGACAAATTATCATGGATGAGTAGTCCTAGTCCCCATTGATAGTTACTGAGGTGCAAGGCTGGCAAGGATGAGCCTGAAGCTTGGCTAGTCAATGTTGGCCTTATCATGTAAAGTGCAATGCAGATGGACTGAAAGATCAGCCATCTGTGTTTACAATTCACTATGGGAAGGTATGGTAGATGCATGTCCAGTGCTGCTGAGGTGCAAGGCTGATGCAGATGAGCTGAGTATTGGACCTGCCTATGCCAGCCCTATAGACTTAAGTCTGGCATAGATGGGGTGACTCATGGCCATCCATATTGACAAGTCTATGTTCATGCAACCTCATGATGCACATAGACTGACTTAGTATATAGGCCAATATGGGTGAGCTTCATGGTAAGCTACCCCACATCAGCCATGCTCACCCAAGCCCAATGCAGATGGGTTGCAATATGGGCCATCTGTGCTAGCAAGTCACTATGTATTGGCATTATTGATGCCTATCAACAGACACTGAGACACTTAGCAGCAAGGTCTGCACAGACAAGCTGACCATCCAGTTTATGCATGCTAGATGCATTGACTGAAGACCAACACAGATGAGCTGTGCATGAGCCCATCTGCATTGACCAGTTGATATGCATGTCATGCAAAGTGTGCATGCCAACTTTGGACAACATGGCCAGCATGGGCAAGCTGAGCAATCAGGCTCGTCAATGCAGGCATTGTTGTTTCAAGTCCAATGCAAACCGGGTAGGACATGGGCCATTTGTTGAATGTGGTGCAGGTAAAGTTAAAAGATCAAGTAGAATATACTCAATGTATTCAAATGAGTGACTAGCTGGATGTAGAGGCTTTTATACAACAGAAAGAGGCAGCGCATATACAGGTGTATATACAGGTGAATATCCTGTTGTAGCCCAGCTGGCCAAGTTGTAAGCAAGTGTGCAGTTGTACATGGGTCAAGAGACTAAAACACTGAAAGACTGGTAAATGACATCAGCAAGAAACAGATAAAAACAATGGTGTGAAATGAACAAGAGAAATTGTCTGTAGCAACAGTAACATGATGCACATAAGTGCTGATACACTTGCATGCCTTTGACACCGTCCCTTTCAAAGCATTGTATGCATGGATGCTTTGAGATGTAAATTTGCTCACCCATAATACATTGATATTCTATTTACATATGAGCATGAAATCATACAAAAAAACATGCCTTGATACACAAATAATGCAATTATTGGCCTATGCACATGAGCAATGCTTGGCACATGTTTTGACATGCAAAAAACTTAATTGAGCATGGAAGGGCATGCAAGAATTACAAGGGACCACAGCATGTAATAAAGGTTAAAATAATGATTGCTGCACAGACAGAAAGCTTACCCTGGGCAGCTGTGCTCCTCAAAGTGCACACCGATCAGTTTGGGACAGCTGTGAAGAGGGTGACACGACAAAGAATTGTCCATGAGGCATTTGCGGAGTTCCGCAGTGGGAGGGAGTGATACTGGAAATATGACAAAGCACAGCATGAAAAGATGGAAAGAAGGCACCTAGAGGTTGTGGAAGGCAACAATGAAGATGCAGAGGTTGACGTAGTGGGTGTAGAAGATGACGTAGATGATTGGGTGTCCTTAAGAAAGGTGAGTACAATACTGCATGTTTACTGCACAAGAAGTCGACTTAGAGACAATAAAAGTCTGTTCGAAACTACCTTGAGAACCATTCACAGAAGGAAAGGAAGCAGCAACAACAGGGGGTAAGTGCTGAAGCTTGTGCCCACAAGTATCATCTAAATCCACTGACTGTCAATGTAGCTGTCCAAGGATGACTGGGAAGCTGTGCATGCCTCCCTTGAGAGGAAATTGAGGGAAGAACAGGTTAAGGATAAACAAGAGAGAAAGCAGAAAGAGCTCAAGAACATGCAGCAGAGGAAGGAGGCAGAGGTGCAACAGAAGAAACAGTGGGAGGCAGAGAAGTAGAGGCAAGAAAAAAAGGGCGGGGGCAAAAAGATAAGATTGGAACATTGGTGCAGCAACGAAACACTCACTATGCGCAGAGGGAGGGTGGAGGGGGACCAGGAGAACAGGTGTGTAGTTGAGATGTTGATGGTTCATTGCAAATGTGAGTTGCCCTCTTGGCTTGTTTTGCATTACCCAACTATTCGCCCTCAGTGATCGTGGAGGTTGTCCTTCCTCCACATAACCCACTGCGTTCATGCAGGAATCACTGACCTGTAGAATATAATATGTTTGGTTGAACACTTAATTAAATAGATTTGATCTGCCTAACATAGACTGTAAAGTCTCAACAACAAGATTGAACACTCAGATGCCCTTCAACAAGTGTATATTACATTGACATTCCAATTGTGTGTAAGACCAAATTGGCAGGTGTGGTAACCATCACCTGATGCCACACAAAACCTGCTGACATTGGTCTTGATTTGTAAAGTCTGATGCAAACAGGCGAAACCTTTGATCATCTGTGTGGTGCTTATTACATATGTGTGACGCAGATGGGTAAACCCTGCTGTCACCCACATGGCAGTGATTGCATATGTCCAACACAGATGGGCAGAACCTTCAATCATCTGCGTGGCAGTGATTACGTATGTCCAACACAGACAGGCAAAACTTTCAATCATCCGCGCGGTGCCGATTACATATGTCTGGTGCAGGTGAGCAAAACCTTCAATCATCTGCGTGGTGCTGATTACGTATGTGCAATGGAGATGAACAAAACCTGCGATCACCCGCATGGCAGTGATTGTGTATGTCCAATGCAAACAGGCAAAACCTTCACTCACCTACACAGTGCTGATTGCATATCTGATGCAGATGGCTTGGGGTTCTGCCCATCTGTGTCATGATTCGATAGATACGCATACAAAATCTACAGTAGGTCACACGCACAATGAGAGTGACAGGCAACTGGTGACTGGGACTCCCCGATATATGAATGATAGAAATCTTGGGGCGTCGCCCCCATGCTTTCGTCTATCACCATGGATCCCATCGATGGCAAGGAACAGAATATGCTTGGACATGCAGTAAGTAACGCTTTTGTCTGCAGAACAACAGTCTCACTCAACAACATGCAAATCAAAGCCAATACCTCTCAGGTGTAGACCACAGGGATGGGCAAGTCAACAATGCAGATGACCAAGTTTCAGATGCTCATCCTAAGGCTTGCAGGTAGCATACATGTGTACCTCATGAATGGCAACTACCAGATCCAGAACCTTCCACTCCTTGAAGCAACTGATCTTTCAAACCTGCTCATGTACGCCTGCAAGGAGCAACCGAACAGACATTGATATGATGTCAATGTATTTGCAGGATAATTCAACACAACTAATGTATATTTCTAATCAATTGCTTGATTTTCAACATGGTCCTCCTTAGCTTCTAACCAGCTTGTCGCTGAAAGCACAAATACATATGGACAACAGCAGGTCAACCAGATGCACATATAATGTAATTAGAGCAAATGATCATAGAAATTCAGTCAGTGCATGAATTGTATAACCAAAACACCATACCCTTCGATGTATCATCAGGGAGATGTTCTAACAAATCGATGAGGTTGAGACAAGGGCACAATTAATCAAACTGGTTGGCGTGACTAAAGTGGTCACACGCCTGAATCCCCAGTGCATCAATCAGCCACTGCCAGTTGCATTTAAATCCCAGTATGTAGATAGCTTGCCTCCCATTATTTGTCTCACTATTTGTCTCACACCAGTGCTCCCACTTGTTGCTCAACAATATCCCCAACTACTGAAGCTGCCACAACAATAGTGATGTCAGGAAACGCTTGCAAGACATCTGGCCCCTTGTCTGCAAAATCAGGACCAAGCGCAGGATCAAGGCGAGGGGGTGCCAGGAAAAGCCAGCACAGAAAGACAAGTGTGGGGACCACATGCCCAGCATCGCCATTGACAGACACAGGCAGGAACAAAGAAGGGTATGACACAGTGAGCCTGTATGCGCAACTCATAACTGAAACAGGCTAACCATGCATATATACCTGAAAACCGAACCTTCTTGAATAGGTGGCAGAGGAAGACACACTAGGGAAGAAGTGGACTTGGGCAAGCACATTGACAAAGCAAACACCTCCGAAACAACACTGGACAACAAAAACATCAGATGATCCTGGTCTGACAACAACGGTGCCTCAACAACAACCGGAGACGTCATCAGGGTGGGCAGACACCAACATGGACACCACAGGGGCAGATATGGAACAGGAGGAGGGGAGACAGGTGAGTGCACCTGTGACAATTGTAGTGGAGGAACGTTACTCACCTGCATAACTGGCACCACAGGGAGCACTTTTTGCGATGCACGCCCAGTTCATGCATTCAAAGCAGCAGACGGCAGAGATGAAGATTGAGGACAAAGAGACCGCCCTTGAACAGCAAATCAACAAGGCCCTGTTGGGCGGCGCATACATCCAAGGGGCAAGGGCTGGTGCCCTTCGAGTGGTACACGACATTGGAGCCCCATCAGCAAGAACGAATCCCTGGGGCCCCAATCAAGCCCATGTCCAGGTGATCGTCAATGACATACAAAAACCGGACCAGAAACAAGACTGGAAGTTTCCGATCCTGACAGAAATCGCACACCAATATGTGGGGAATGCAATGATTGGGGAGATAGAGTTAGTGAACCCACACAACCCAACCCAGCATATGTGTCACAAACTGACACGCATACATCCACTCTACAATATTTTCTCGATTTACTACATTTTATGAGATCATCTTCAAAACATACTTGCCTTTTATGGGATATCTGTGTCATGTGACTCAGGGAATGTTCCGGACCAGTAACTGAGATGTATTTCAACTCCAATGTGAAATTCTGCAGTTCCGCAGCTGCTTCTACTGCTTCTATCTCTTATCTGTCCTGACTCACTGTACAGACCTGTTTGTTATGATGTGGCTCGTACTATGTATATAAACCAGGTCAAGTTCGCAGAGGACTCCTCAAGAACTTGACCTCTTGTCGAATACAAGTTCTTTTACTTTTCTTACTATTTTCCTTGTTGCCTGACTTGTTGTCGTTGACATCAGGTCAAGTTCTTGACAATTGTAAGTCTCAGTGTCGTCTGGGATACTTTTGGAACGCCGTCAGTGTTGTCTCAAGATAACTCCTCGTTGCCTTCGCCAATCCCACTCCACCTATCCACAGCCACAAGACATCGTTGCCCTATACGCGCCTCTGTGAAACCTTGCATAGCCAGGTCCCTCACATGTCGTAACAAGCTTCGGTTCTCTAATCTCTTTCGTCAACAAGAGGTGGGGTCACTCATTGCCCTCAAGTAGTTGAGCAACAGAGGTCACCTTCCTATTCCAATAGACTCGGGAAAGGGTCTATTTTTCTCTTTTATCTTGCTATTGCTCGAGTACATCTCTGACGGAACGCACAGCCCTCAAGTGGCACAACCTTTTACAGAAGACCAGCACTGCCGTCTGTGTGGGTGGTTCGGACATCTGTCGATCCACTGTTTCACCCTCAACTCGGTCGAAAGTATCCTTGAAGAAGCTGGGCACATCGATTTCAACCGAGTAGTAATTATCAAAGTCTGCCCCCAGAGAGTCGGATGTGCCCAACAAGCCTTTGTCACCGAGCCAGGTGCCCCTGAGTGCAAAATTTGCCATCGGGCAAACGGAGCCACCTTCCCAGCGCACTGCCCTTACTGTCCTAAGAAGGACAAATTCCTTTATTACTACACCATCCCCTGCAACCAGCTATAAGCTGGAGAACCTTGGTCAACAGCTTCTTCATCACCTGTTAAACACTATCGAAAACTTCCAAGACAGGTACCGTTACTACCGAAACAAGTACGAAGAAACCCGTGAAAAACTTCACGAAGCTGAGGCCCGTTGCGCATACTTAACCGAGCGTTTGCGCGAACACCAGGAGGACTACCTATCCCTCCTCCAAGACCATCTCAGACTAGAAGCTATAGTCCGAGAAACAGTTGAACCCCACGAGTATGCCTTCCCCGTCTTCTCAACGCTGTCAGACCTTCCTCACCCCACCTTTCTAAGTGGCACGGGCTTGCCAATTCAGGAAGAAACACCCCTTCTGGCAGCCCAAACCAATCCTCCCCAAGGAAACTCTCCTGCGGGATCAAACTAAATTAAAGAAGGTGGAGTGCCCATACTGTTGCCAAGACACCAAAAGTTGGGACTTGGACGATACCTGGCTAAGGTTTGCAGGGATCAGAAACTTTGAATTTTATAGACTTGTGCGGGGAAAAGAAATTCTATATTACCAAAACAATTCCCGATTCCCTGTACTTCCTTACCGTCTCCGTCGCCTTTAAAATTTTATCAAACCTTCTCTGAAATGGCGTCTCAACCTCCTGCCCCTGCTTGGGCGAATATGTCTGATGAAGATAAGGTCATCTATATGCTTCGATCAATGGACGAACTTCGAGAGTGAACCAATAACCTCCAAAATGATATTGGGGATGTCGAACACAATAATAAAACCTACACAGATTCACTCGAGGCCAAACTTACCACAAATCAGACAAAAATAGATGCGGATGTGGCCGGACTAGCCACCAATGTCAACAACCTAGTGGGAATGTTAGCCATTCTCCAAACTACTATCACGCGCATTGAGGCGCAAATCAACACCTCCATGGGTGGCTCAGGCGCTGCTCAAGTACTAGCTCCCACTGGTACAGTTCAACCACAACCAACAGCACCTGCTCCCTCTGGAGGGTCGACTGCAAAAGTTAAGATGGCCGCCCCTCAAAAATTTGATGGCACAAAACAGGAAGACGCCATCTCATTCAGAATTGCATGCGCCCGATATATCAATACAAACATGAGTGGGCACTTGGCCGACCAAGTGGTCGCCTTCATCACCTCTTATCTTGAAGGGTCAGCAGCTGAATGGGTTAACTTGTACGAAGAATTCGAAATTCTCAACCCTGGAACCGCGATCCCCTGGCTTCACGATGCCAATTTATTCTGGCAAGAGTTTACTACCCGATATGGGGACCTGAACCGCACTGAAAATAACACGACAAGTGGCGGAAGTTGAAACAATCCAAGACGGTTCAGGACTACCTCACCCTATTTAACCTATATTCCACAGGCCTCAACTACAACGATGCTGCCATGCATGATCAGTTCTATGATGGTCTGTCGTCAGACGTAACGGATAGCATGGTGGCCCAAAACTATGATCCCCGCACAAAGACATTCGCCCAGCTCACACAGCGGGCCCTGGAAATTGACTGCCACCTCATTTCCTTCAGTAGCAAGAGGACATCTCATGGGGGTAATAAGTCCAGCAGCAACAATGCCTCAACTAGCAGGCCCACAAATAACCCCCAAAGCGCTCCCCAAAAGGAGAAATTCAAGAATGGGGAACGCATATACAAGATTAAAGACGGCAGGGCTGTAAAAGGTCAAATCGTAGCCATTGGCCCCAATGCAAAGGGCTTCACAGTTCCAACTGTCTGTTACGATGGCAGTAACACCAACATACAAGAGTCCTTCAAGGACATAAAGAAGGACAACCACCTGCCAGTGGCCCCCAAGGCAAAGGACCCAGACGCAATGGATCTGGATAGCGCAGGAAAAGGGAAGGGTACAAACACCTGTTACAACTGTGGAGGGTGTGGCCACATTGCCGCCAAATGCCCTTCAGCCAAAATATCAGGATACGAGGCAGCAGTTGAGGATGTAGAAACGACCGATGACGAGTCAGTAAAAGAATGAGCTCAAACCGTGCCAGGGGGGTGGTCTTGGGTGCTATGTTACAAAATGCGCATAATGAAAATAAAAATATGGAAATGGAATGTATGTTGTTAGGAAACCAATCACAACTACAGTTTTTCTTTCATGCATTCCCTCTGCGCATAACCCCCGAACACAAGTCTGCATATAACATGAAAAAATTCAACGGATGGGCCATGATTGACTCAGGGGCCATGTCAGTATTTATACATGAAGATTTGGTTAAACAATACCATATTCCTACCATTGCCCTAAAAACACCCAAGAAACTGAGGGTAATTGATGGAAGGGAGATAGACTCTGGGTCGGTGACCCACTACTGCACCTTTGAGCTGTGCATTCAAGAGCACCGAGAAATCCTCAGTGCCTACGTTGTGAACGTTGGCAAAAGCGATTTAGTCCTGGGCATGTCATGGCTCAAATTCCATAACCCCAACATTGATTGGGATGAAAAGGACATGAAGTTCAACTCGCCAATATGCCTGAAACATTGCATCACAAAACCCTTGCACGTGCATGCAAATGAACCTAAGGAGCTTCAGCTGGACTCCCTAGACTCCCTCCCAACAAAATATAAAGAATTCCAGAAAATATTCGCTGAAGAAGACAACATCCAACCACTACCACCCCATAGAAAATGGGATATGGAAATAGACTTAAAACCAGATGCCAAGCCAAGGCATGGTCCCATATATAGCGTGGGTGTCAAGGAAGATGCAGAACTGCGCAAAACCTTGGATCGCCAACTGAAAGCAGGGCATATCAGACCCTCAAGGTCACCAATGGCATCTCCAGTCATATTCGTCAAAAAAAAGAATGGGAAGCTGCGCATGTGCATTGACTACCGGCGGCTAAACGAAATGACTGTCTCCAATGTGTACCTGCTCCCACGCATCAATGATATTGTGGAAACCTTGCGTGGGGCAAAGATATTCACCAAGTTTGACCTAAAGTGGGGTTTCAACCTCATACGAATTCGGGAAGGAGACGAATGGAAGGCTGCTTTCAAGACCAAATACGGGCTGTATGAGCCCCTAGTCATGCAATTTGGTCAAAAGAATGCACCAGGAACCTTCATGGCCATGATCCGAGAGGAATTCCAGGACATCGAAGGCATTTACATTGTAATTTACATGGACGACATATTAGTATTCTCAAAGAACCAGGAAGAACACGATGAACATGTCAGAGAAGTCCTGCGCCGGCTTCAAAAGGCTGGTCTATACTGCGCCCTGGAGAAATGCGTTTTTGACGTCACTGAAGTGGACTACCTGGGAATAGTAGTAACTCCCCAAGGGATTAAAGTAGACCTGGCCAAGGTCGAAAAAGCCGTTGAATGGCCAACCCCTACAAACCCAGCCGAAGTCCTGGAAGGGTTGGGGTTTGCAAACTGGTTAAGGCACTTCATAAAAGACTTCTCAAAAATCACAAAATGCCTCTATGAACTTGTCAAGAAGGACACAAAGTGGGAATGGACAGAAGAAAGGGATTGGGCGTGGAATTTGCTAAAACAGAAATTGAAAGAAGCACCCCTCCTAATTCAGCCAGAACCCAGCAAACCATTTATCTTAGAAACAGACGCCTCAGGCTATGCCACGGGTGCTGTTTTATTGCAATATGGAGAAGACGGAATGCTTCACCCAATCTCCTACTATTCCAAAGCAATGGTCCCAGCAGAAAGAAACTATGATATCTACAACAAAGAAATGCTGGTGATTATAAAAGCCCTCAAACACTGGCGTCACCTACTAGAAGGGGCTGAACACCTGGTAAACATTGTTTGTGACCACAAGAATCTGGAATATTGGAAGACAAACCGGCCACTGAATGGCCGAGTCACACGATGGCATGAGTTCCTGTCCAGGTTTGAATTCAAAATTCTATACATTGAGGGGGCAAAGAATGGCCGGGCAGACATACTCTCTAGGCTGTCAAGGCACATCCCTAAAGAGGGGGGTGAGAGCCAAGCTCTGCTGGCACAAAACCAATTTTTGGAATTAAAATCTCTGCAGCTACAAGCAATCACACCAGACCATGACCTGGAACAACTCATTAGGGACGCTATCCCAGGGGACGAGCACCTGTCAAAGGTGCTAAAAGCCCTAGACGACAATGAAAAAGTCAAAAATTGGGAATGGGATGAAGGACTTTTATGATACAAGGGCAGAATCTATGTCCCAAACAACAAAGAACTTCGCAAGCTGATCATGGAAAGCCGTCATGACAACCCAGCTGCAGGACACCCAGGACAGTTCAGAACATACGAATTGTTAAACTGCAAATATACATGGTCATCAATGAGAAAATCAGTCAACGAATATGTCACACATTGTGAATCTTGTATAAGGAACAAGCACAGCAACCAGGTTCCCCCAGGGCTCCTAAACCCAATACCAGCACCAGAAAAACCTTGGGAAGAAATCACCTACGATCTGATCACAGGACTACCCCTGTCAGAGGGGTTCGACGCTATATTCACAGTAGTCGACAGACTAACAAAAATGGTCCACTTTATCCCATGTCAGTCAGAGGCCAGTGCCATGGACTGCACAAACTTGTTCCTAACCTACGTATGGAAACTTCATGGACTACCACGGAAAACCATTTCAGACCGTGGCCCCAACTTTGCATCCAAATTCCTAAGGCACCTGTATAAACGGCTAGACATAAAACCCTCCTACTCTACAGCATATCACCCACAAATGGATGGCCAGTCAGAAAGGGCCAACCAAGTAGTAGAAGGGTACCTGAGACACTACGTATCAGACTAGCAGGACAACTGGGTCTCACTCTTACCTCTGGCCGAATTTGCCTACAACAATGGCGTCAATGCCTCAACTGGCAAAACACTGTTCTTTGCAAACTACGGTTTCCATCCAAGGCTGGCAGTTGGAGACAAGGAGGAACAGGAATTCCCTGTAGCAGATAATCATGCAGAATGGCTTCAAAAGGGCCATGACGAACTCAAGGCTGCTCTGGAACTAGCAAACCAGAGGACCAAAGAATACTATGATCGGAAACATCAGACCCCAGAAGTCATCAAGGTGGGAGACAAAGTCTGGCTTGACACCAAGAACATACACACACAACAGGCCTCCAGGAAATTGGCCCACAAGAGAGTTGGACCATTCAAGGTGGTAGCACAACACGGCACTCATGCCTTCAAACTGGACTTGCCAGTAACCATGAAAATACATCCAGTATTCCATGTCTCGCTCCTGACCAAACATAAAGACAACCCCTATGGCCACTGGGTTCCCCCACCACCACCTGTGGTAACTCCTGAAGGGGAAGAAGAGTTTGAAGTGGAACAGATCATAAAGTCACGATACAACAAAAGATCTAATGTCTTTGAATACTATGTCAAGTGGCTCGGCTATGACAAGCGACAATGGTTAACCTATGACGACCTGGTGAACGCACCAGAACTCATCGCCGACTATGCCAAGTCACATCCAAAGGCACCCCAGGACCCCCGTGCCTTGAAGGGGGGAAGTGTCACGAACTGACACACATACATCCACTCTACAATATTTTCTCGATTTACTACATTTTATGAGATCATCTTCAAAACATACTTGCCTTTTATGGGATATCTGTGTCATGTGACTCGGGGAATGTTCCGGACCGGTAACCGAGATGTATTTCAACTCCAATGTGAAATTCTGCAGTTCCACAGCCGCTTCTACTGCTTCTATCTCTTATCTGTCCTGACTCACTGTACAGACCTGTTTGTTATGATGTGGCTTGTACTATGTATATAAACCAGGTCAAGTTCACAGAGGACTCCTCAAGAACTTGACCTCTTGTCGAATACAAGTTCTTTTACTTTTCTTACTATTTTCCTCGTCGCCTGACTTGTCGTCGTCGACAATATGCCCCTGTTCATGCTCAAGCGTGTGACGAAGCTTGAGGAGTTCCAGCTTGAGCACCTCATCAACACACTCTGGAAGCTGCCACCAGAGGCATATATTCTGGATGAGCATGGTGTACCGATGGTCGCAGCAGAGTATTTGAACAACCCAAACATACCCCTGGCGACAGAGCAAGAGGTGAGGGAGGTGGAGGAAAAATTGAATGAGATTCTGGCCGCCACGGTACGCCTGAAACTGATCAATGGCAACCACCAAATGTTGGCAGTGGACCAGATTGGTAGAGAGGGGATGGCGTTGATGCACCGCCTGATACGAATGGAGGCAAAGCAGCCGCTAGACAAGAAGGAGAAAGTGTTGAAGGCGGAGGCAGACATGCTGATGGACTGGGCAACGTGGAGGATCATGGTGTTTGACAGTGAGTCAAAGCGTCGGAGCAAGTGACGGAAAACGATACACTAACCTTGTTTTTTTTTTTTTTGACAGGAAACCTACTCACCCAGCCTCTGCAAGACTACCTCGTGAAGAATGACAAGCTGATGAACACACTTGGGCAGCTGCCGGGGGAGGAACTATGGTGGATAGCTAACCATTTCCTGACCCTCATCCAGGAGTGGCTCGAAGATCAGGGAGAAGGAGCAGCAACAGCTCTGCAGGCCCAGGTAGCAAACGCAGCTTGCACAAAATACTTGGATGAACTGTCGAACCAATGTTGGCAGCAGCTTCAGCTCCAGCCAGCTGCAGAGGAGGACCAGGAAGAGGCTCCAACAAAGAGGGGAAGGGTGATGTGGAAGCAAGGGGACAATCAGGGGGAACAGACAGAGGTGAAAGCTTTGCAGAGGGCATCTCGAATGGTAGACATGCATCAGCCAATCAACCCAACAACTGTTCAGTGCATGGTGGGAACACCATTCATATGGGAGATGTTCATCGACTGCCGATTGGCAGTTGATGTTTTCACTAACATCGTCCCTTGAGTAGTTGTGGTGCACTTATGCACAACGTGGGGTGCAGCAACCAATGCCCAGCTCTGGCTGGGGATTCGTGTTTTGATATTGGTGAATGCTACAGTTCTTTGTGAATTTTTTTTCCAGTTTACTAATTTGTATGCGTCTATGTACATTCAGCTCTTCGACGTCTATCTTGGCAGCAAGATCATGGACATCAAAAGTTGGATCAAAGCAACTCCGATCAGTGCTGGGGGTTTCTCCAAGGCCCAGACCCATTGGGTGAATCTGCACCGCCCAACTCACCAATCTGATGAAGATGGCAATGGCGCTGCACAAACCACATCCACTTTGCCCCCTCTCCTTGCCAGCTACACCGACTTGCTCTCTGGCAAGTTCAACGTATATCTCCAGCAGTTGTCAAAGTTCGAACATGAGCTCAACAGCCTCAACTACAACTCGACCAATGTCCTGATGGCCACGCGAACATTATATGAGGACTTTGCAGTGCGGGAGCTAACCAACAAGATCAGCAGCGAGCTGCAGCCAGTGCGTGCAGCATTCCGGGTGTATGCCCGTTTGCCATCAGTGCCAAGGCTGCTGTCCAGTGAAGCAGAGAAGCCATCTGGGGTGGAGGCAGTGGAGGGAAATAGCGTCCCACTGGAGGCAGAGCTGTCATCCCAGGAAGGTGAGGTAGATGACAAGGATGTGGACAAGGTTGAGGACAATGGTGAGCCTGAAGACAAGGAGGGGAAGTGACAATGGAAGGAAAGGAAGGAGAGGCAAGCAAAAAGGGAGGAATGGGAACAAAGGAAATGGGAGAAGGAGAAGGCTTGACACACCGCAGAGAAATGCGCAATGAAGGCCAAGGCTAAAGCCAAGCAGCTCCCTGCCCTCATTCCTGGTGCAGGCTATTTCCATCCTACAGCCAAGCTGCCAGCCAGGGGTTGGCTCCTCAAATCAAAGGAGGTGTGGGTGAAACGTCATTTCAGTGAGGAAACAGCTGTTTGGGTGAGCAATTAGGTTTTATTTTGTTGATGGAAAGAGATACCTGACCTAATCATTGAAACTTCCTCCTGCACTCTCAGGTGCACCAGTGGGAGATGCTCATCGACAGGTACCAACCACTGTGGACTGTGGGGGCAAGTGGCAGGTTGCAAGGTGTGAACACTGCCCGGTGGTATGAGACTGCACGAGCACCACATGCTCTTGCACTTTCTTGCTTGAATGCAACTGGCATGACGAAGGAGGCAGCGATGGAGAAGGTGAGTGGGCTGATTGTATGCATGAAAGCGAAAAATCACCTGAAAGAGGATTGGCAGGTCACTCAATTGCTACTCAACGGCAGAACAAGAGCAGCGTGCATCGCTCTTTTGGAGACAACAGCAACACTTGAAAATCCGGACACTGGCTTCCAGACGATTGCCTGGGATGTTGGAGCAAGCAAAGCAGGACTTGCCATGCCGCAATGGGTGATGAACAAGCTCGAGACGAAGGCTATCAGTGGTCGACTTGGCAAATCGATCAAAACTGGTGAGGAGGCGGCCAAGGCAATGTCCAAAGCCTGACTGGCTGTCTGCAATCTTGTCCTTGGCAAAAGGACAAGCGTAAGTGAGCTCCTGAGGGATCATCCAATACTCCTCGCTCTTGTGGACAAGGAATACTGGACAGATAGCCACTTTGTCAACTGGGTTCATGGATGGAATGACAAGAGCGAGGTACTGATGAAGACCTGCAACGCTGCCGTCTGGTATGGAGTTGCATGTATGCAGTACCACACTGAGGTTGTACAAGCTGCGTTCACCTCCTTGAGGCCTGCCCACCACCTACTCACATTGGCCAAGCTCATCTGCAAGCAGGAGGGTCGTCTGTGCTGGGCGTCGATGTATATCAATGGGGCATGAGCTGAGAGACCCAAGACACCTGAGCCAATACCCACCAAGGCCAATGTCAACAAGGATGGTGGTGATTTGCAGCCTATGATTGCAAGTGAGACCAAGGCCAAGGCAAAGGGCAAGAGCAAGGGCAAGGGGAACTTGTCAATGGCTCAAACGGCAAAAGGTCCCTTGACCAAGCTGAAAGTGACAGGGCCAAAAGGCAAGCTGCCTGCTGTTTCCCTGATTGTGCTACCAGACAACATCGACAATGATGAAGATGAAGACCAAGGCATCGGTGGCACATCCAACAGCCAGTACATGGGGCCCACTCAACCAGCACTGTCTCTGGAGCAAGTAGTGCATACAACAACCCTACAGCCAGATAGGAGCAAATCCCTGCCCAAGGCCAATCCGACCTGCAAGGTCATCAACACCAATAATTTGCCACTCCTGCCCACAGATGAGCAGGAATTAAGTCTGCCGACAGAGATTTCATTCAACCGGCCCAGCAAGATCGACCTGGCGGACGTTTTCAAAGGCGTCAACCCTGGCCATGTATTTGTTCAACCCCACACCTCAGCCCTCCCACTCCCCAACGTTGACAGCATGCTGGCTCAACACAACATTGATCCCACAGTGACCCCGATCACAGCTGACCAGGTGATCTCTGGCGAACCAGAAAGAACAAAACAGGTCATCAACAAACTTGAAGCTGTGCGCTCCCAGTTCTGGGAGGCCTGCTCTACCCAAGTCCATGCGGTGATGCAGATGCCTCCTTCCTTCCGTGGGACTCTTGTTGACAGTGGGCTGTCAAGTATAATGTTCCTCTACAAGGTGGGTAGCTTGGACAGCTGTGAGAATCAGGTGTGGCTGTACTGACAATTTTATTGTCCCCAGGGCATCTACCTTGCCCAGGTGACTGATGTGCTGAAAGAGGGGTACAGAATGTCAGAGGAGAGCGCACTTAATGAAGCAAACTGGATCTTGTCACACGATGGGCTCTGGGAAGCACCCTTGTTCGACATCCTGGAAGATGGGCAGATTGTATACAATCCAAGCTCCACGTTCCCGAAGGAGGTGCAAGACCAACGTGAGTGCACACCTTGCCTAACTGCAGCGCCCTGTTCACTCTCTGACTGGATCAACCTCTTCCCTAGTTGAGATCTCAGATGATGGCAGCGATTGGAGAGCATATATGGGCCCAGTCAACAGTGGGACTACAGACGAAGGTGAGGAGCAATTCAACAGCAAATATGAGTATTTTGATTCAATTGTCTCTTGCTTTATTTCTTTATATTTTATTTTATTTTACTTTTGGCAGACCAATCGTCCTGCAAATGAGTGAAACGGATACTCCATCATGTTCTGCCTGTGATCGGCTATGGCTCAAGCAAGAATGAAGCACGCAAACAAGGCGTGGTCGGTGCGTTGATGATGCGAACCTGACAGGAGGAATATGCCAATGGATGGAATGTTTCCCTTGCCCACCCCCCCCTGCCTGCAAGGATTTTTGATGACAGAGTAAGGTGGGATGACTTGATGAACTTGTTCACACACCCAAGAAATGCTTGGATGGGTTATATCATCAAAGAACCATATACTGTCGATGCAAGAGGAGCAACCTGCCCTATCGACTGGTCGGTTCATGCGCAAGGAGCCCGTTTATCCCTCCCGAGGCAAGTCATCCGTCCCTTGCAGCCTACAACAGGTATGTTTCGCATGTTGCCTGTCCTCCACGCCGTTCCACTGACCGTTGGATCGATAGAGTCTTCACTCCCATGCCAACGCTGCAGCTGCTCACTGGGTCTCCGTTGCTCACAACTTGGTGAAGGCATGGAAGCAGTTGCTGGTGGAATACCAGGCATCGGGCAATAGTCAGAGACCCAACAGGACTGCAGATTCGCCCAAGGTGCCACAAGACCTGCCATCACCCCTCAAGGAGATGGACTGGGATGACTCCCAACCCATGGCAAGCAGTACCGCCAAACCAGGTAATCCATCAACAAAACCTACTCACGAAGACACCACAGCAGGTTCAACGATTGTGAATCTCACTGGTGTGGCTCCCAAAGCTCTTCAAATTCCGCTGGCCCAATCTTTGGACGATGAGCCCATTCTAGACACCTCGTTTGGTCCCCCTTCTAACCAGCAGCATGCCAGGAGGACGACTCAAGTTGCTGGCCAACGCAAACATCATGAAATCGATCCCGTCGACTCTGTGCCCACGTCCCAATCTGAGGAGGACTCAACAGTTCCATACCACAGCGAGTCACCTGATGTATAGCATGCTCGACGAGCAGATTCAACCTTTTCTCCCCCTCTCCTGCAATCACCCAACCCAAATTTGTGGCTCATTTCGTGCATCCGCTGTTTTGCTGATGTTTTTCAACCCTCCCCGAATATTATCTTTTCATCCTCTGCCTACCACACGTCAAACACCACTTGTATAGTTTTCCTAGCAGATCTCAATGATATCTATCTTGCTCACAGACAAACTGAACAGCGCTGGTGTTTTGAGAATGGAAAGCACACAACCTTTCACATGATGCTTATGAGTCTAGTTCTGGCAGAATTTACCCCTTAGTCGCCAATGCGGGACTTTCCTGACCTCAGAAGCACGCCCCGCATGTCTGGGATGCGGAAAGATTGTTTCCGTCAACAAGTTCAGCCCTTTTCCCTCTTAAGGGTGATAGCCATGTGGTCGGTTGATACCGAGACCATGCTGTCTACATGTGGATAGTGTATACCAAGCATTCTTCTGCACCATGCAGCCTTGTGGCAGGTGGCACATTGCATGCAGGTGGGGGTGTGGGCTCCACATTCTGATGGAATGATAGGATGTTTCCCATGTAGATAGCAGGTAAACCGTCTGCATGGACCCCCATTTGCAGGTTGACAGTGGTTTACATGGTCATGTCACACATTGCGCTCACACATATGGTGCATCAGTGACTTCATGGATTGTTGCAAGCCCAGCAAAGGTGACATGGTAACTACCTTGTCTGCTTTCAGCATATGGTTCAATGAAGCCAATTGTGCTTTGCCGTGTTCCACTATTACCTGAGCAGATGGGCTCTGGTTTGTGCCACCTGCATTGGACTCAGCAACTAATGCCAATGCAGATGGTCGGTGGCTTGTCTCATCAACATCGACCATAAGTCATCCATCAAAATAGGTAGTTCAACTCAACGGCCATCGCTGATTCCGCCTGAATTCACAGTTGTAATCAAATATTATTGGGAGATGCTTTGTTATTTACTGCATGGACATAACATATCACCACATATATGCAGCATACCATGCCAGAACCCGAAATCTCAACTACTCAGCCAAATCAATCTGTAGTCATGAGTGCCTGGGGAGCTCATGAGCAATACCTATTATCAGGAGTGGTCACAAGGACAGTCTCATGAGCACTCCTGATAATAGGTTATGCTCATAAGCAACATAGCTGCTTATGTATGAGTGCTCACAATGACAAGTCTATCTTTTGCAATATAAATTAGCACCACATATTAACATAAGCTTTGGTGCACCCACTATAGGGGCTCACTGTCCACATGTGCAGCTATAGAAGAGATATTCAAACAAAGAGTAAACATACTCATATGCTCACAGTACCCCATGCACACAAGATGAAATGCAAAATGGCATATGGACTAGACTGAGGTTGCTGCATTTATGTCTAGATCAATCCCTTCAAAAAGGCAACATAACACCTTGAGACCTGTGCTCTTGCATGATAGAAACACTCAACCATCTTGACACACATTTTTTGTCCACTGTCTTCTGCTCTGCCTCCCCCCATTTTACCTGTAGTGTGGGTACCTGGAAATTTTTATTGTTCATATCAACTGTGCTCCATCGATTGTTCAGCATCCTCATGGACTCCCTGTATGAGCGCTTGTCAGTAATAGTCTCATCCCAGAGGGATACAGATTTCCATTCAGTGCCCCAGCTCCCAGGCATCGTCACCTGCCAGGCTCTTCTGCAGTACAACCTAGGCATTGTACCTGACCATGGTTAGGTTAGGTTGAGCAAGGAGTTGTGAGTGCAAGCGAAGCAAGCACAAGCGGCGACGAGTGGAAGAAAGGCTAAGAACTCCTAGGTAATCACCCGGGAGAGACTTTTGTAGATACTCATCAGAGCCCTTCCACTGTGTCTTTTTATGCCATGGCAGATGAACATGCCACGTCACTGGCGTGGAAAACGCCAAGGGAAGAAGACTTAACCGAACAAAGGAGAGGAACAGCTGACTGATCCTGACTGCATGGTAACTGTGCATGTGATCACTCCTCCACAAGACTGGCCAATCAGGGGGAGACACCTGACTAGTGCCAAGAACCTATATAACACTCCAGGGGATGGGGGGGTCCATCTTTTCAGCCTATAGATGTGGGTGAAATGGGCTAGGCCCAGAAAAGATACCCCCATCCAGTCATTTTTTATATAGTTCACCCATAATATAACCCCCATCCATGACTGATATGTATTTTAAACCTTTACAGTACCAACAATATACCCCCCCTCCATGTAGGTCAGACCCCAAACTTAACATATCTGTGTAAAAGTACTTCCTATCCCAGAAATATATGTTCAAAAATTGTATCAATATTCCTTTGGGTAGCCAATGAGGAGAAAACCCAGCTCAAAACAAAGATGACCCACTGAAAGGTCCATTCACTTGCTTAAGGTGAGAAGAAAGTCAATGATCTGATAGAGATGGGGTCAGTTGAACAGCATATACACTGCAAAAAGGACATGCATACATATAATGAGTGAGACACAGGTCAAAGTGACAGAGGATCACCTGCATATATGGTTAAGACTGTGATATATGCATCAGAAATAGAACTACACTGATGTATAAGAGATACATCATTGCCCATTCCCTGTACCAGACAATCATTATGGCATGAACAAGTCAATACAGCCTTATTGTCTTAAGTCTGGTGTGGGTGAGCTGGGCTGTGAGTCATCTGTGTTGACCAAATCATGGTTACACCAGGCCAATACAGGACTTGGTTGGTTGACCACATGTGTTAGTAGATAACTGATTTTTCAATTACAAAACACACATGTAAGTGCACTACAAAGTCAGCTACATCATACAAGGAGTCCACCCTCTGACACTAGATAGCAAGATCAATGTAGACAGCTGAGAATTGGACCCATCAACATCAGTTTTATTGTCTAAAGCCAGGTGTAGATGGGCATTGTGGCAAGTCATCCATGTCAACTAAATTAGCAGGTGCATGCACTGACACTGGATGACAAGGCTGACGTTGATGCCTGAGGATCAGGTCCATCAACGTCAGCCTTATTGTCTTAAGTCTGGCACAGATGGACTTTGCTGAAGCTCATCTGCATTGACTATATATCAGCTCCAACATGGATGAAGTACTTTATGAGTTACCTACATGTATTGTAAGCCACTGAAACAGTAAGAGAGAACATACATATATATAATAACCTTATTCAAGTACCAAGTCTGATGCAGATGACTCTATGGTGTTGATTGGACCTTGTACTAGGTTAGACTCACATAGATTTATATCTCATGTACCATTGTGGAACACAATCATGTCTGTAACTAGCACATGGCAATAATTATATTATTTAGATTATGTCCATTGATCTAAACACCAATCTGAATGCATCTGCCCCTGATCCAATCAATGGGCCTGCTTGCCCATTTCAGCCTATTGTACACCACCACCACCACCATCCACTCTCATGTCCATGGTTGAGCTCACTTGCAGCAACCAGATGTTTCTGAACAAGTATGCTCAGAAATAGAACTGTGTTGAACCAGGGATCAATCAGCAGAAACACCATTGCTGGATCTTGATTGACACATGTGACAATATCCTTGAGTGATTTGTTGTTCAAGGTTGGACTGGGTTCAACAAATATTTACCTGAAGTTGAGATACTTTTCAAGGTATGAAATAGATTGGGTGAGCTGTGAGTTAAATAGCTGACAGGCTTGTGGAAGACAACTTGCTGATATATCAAGAATTCCTGCAACTACAGCCAAGAAGATCAGTGCCAGCAGGTAAACCATCAAACCCATGTACAGTGTGCATCACTCACAATACCTGGTTGAAATTTTGAAACAGTGTTGGGTGTCAACAAAGGTGAACAGGAAAAAGAGGGCGGCAAGGACAAGGTCAAGGACAGAGATGTCAACAATGAGCAGTGCAGCAGAGCAACAGGTGCATTGAACATTGCTTGAGCTGTTCAGCGCCCAGCCAGGAGATTGCATCAAGGAGTAGGTGAGTATCATGCAACTCAGGAGCCTAGCTAGTTGCTCATCTCTTTGATTAGACGTTGTTATTTTTGTCTCACCAGCCAAGTGGGGCTGAGTGGGGTGCGGGGGGTCTGTCGACGGCACAGGAGCAATCAGACCCAGCACCCTGTATCCAAATGCTCCCTGCTGGATGTTACCAAGATAGGCAACAGCTGGGGACTGGCTAGCAAAAAGGACATGACTCAAGTATTGTGTATATATATTTTGTAACGTGTATGCATTAAAAAGAAGATGTATCAGTAAAATACATCAGTTCATATCATATACACAACCAAGTGCAAGTGTAATTGGATATGTTATACTCAGTGTTTTTATCCCTGCAAGCACACCAATAAATCATTCTGTGGAGTAGAATAAGTACTTGAACAAACAGATATACAAAGGGACTCACTGCATATGTGGACAACGCACATCATGCCACACATGTGATTGGGGCAGTTATGCTTTGCACGTGAGTGTTAGGTCTTGATCAGTACCACAACCACAACCACAACCACAACTACAACCACACTCACCACCAGTTTGCATAAGAGATGTCCCCCTCGCCGTTCAGCCACCTCAAGCACATACACTTGAACTTGTACTCCCACTGGTACGGGGCCGTCGTCAAGAAGGAGACCTGTTGAAACATTTTCAACAAGGTGTGGACAGAGTTCCATCACAGGCAAGAGATGTATTGGTGATACGATCGAGAGCAGCAAAGGCAGATGGGATTGGCTGGGGGTGGAGCATTGGTGGGTGACGGAAACAAGGATGAGGAGGTGGATGTGGAGGGAGAGGATGAGGACAAGGGGGACGAGGAGGATTGGGAGCAGCTCGAAAAGGTGAGTACCTAGCTGCTCACGCATGGAATAAAAGCAGACATACTGTGCAAACATTGTAGTCAGTTTGGAACTACCTTGAGAATCACTTGTGGAAGGAGCGGATACATCAGTGTTGTGGGGTGAGTAAAGAAACTAACTTGCATGTGTAGAAACAAACAACTCACCAACATTGATTTGTGCAGCTGTCCAAACACAATTGGAAGCTGGTGTGCAACAGCTGGTTGGACCCATACCATCAGGAGTGGGATTGTTACAGGTCAGGGTACACTTGAATATCTAGAGCTTAAGCAAATGTAGATATGTTAGTATACACTAATCATACTCAATACTTCTTAGACTAGAGTAAGAAGGCTCAAAATAGTTGCAATGTGATCAAGTAACACTCAAGGTAGTCTTAATCTTTCACAGTGTAAACTGACTAATTTATAGGTATAAAGAGCAAGACTACTATGGTCAGGTTCCCTTAGATATCTTAAATGTAGTTCAGCCCTAGTTGCTTGGACTAACTGATACTAATCTTAATACTAGGCTTAAGCGATAGCTTATAGGATAGATGGTGGGCTGCCTAATGCGTGTACTTCCTCAGCTACAGGTACTTAGATTTCCTCTAATAGCTGGTACTTAATGTCATGCTCAATCAGGCAATATTGTATCCTTATATATCTCTGTATATAAGATACAATGACTCAGGCAGTATATAACTAATATGGTACTTTATTCCTCAGTACTAGTTATATAAGAAATCACATGCAGACAAGAGAAATAGAAAGAGAAAAGAAACCAATAACCGGTCTGGGTTGAGTAGTGAAGGGAAGTGGTCTGGAAGGGCCTCAGAGGAGGTCCTTTTATACCCTGAGGAGGGCATTCCAGAGCCAAATAGATACATGCATGCCAGTGCGATCATCAAAAGAGGGTACTGCTATACTTGGGGTACACCCTAGCCCAGTATAGGATAAAAGAGTAAAGACAGGGTGTGGATCAAAGGCATTGATGCATCTGAGACCTGCTATTGGCTTGTAGATCATATTATCATAGTATATACATGTAATTAATGGAGGCTACATCTCAGTGAGTCATAAAGTGAGTCAGAGAAGCTTCTGGATCAATTTGGGAAGCTCTCCTGACTCACTGGAGTCATTAGATCTTGATTGATGGTCCAGTAAGATTCTAATGATCTTCGGGCCATTCCGGCGCGAGGATCCAGTGGATCGCGACGATCTTCGGGCAGCAGATACCGCCGAAGATTAGCTATTGATAGAGCACAAGATCGCTTTGATAGCGTAAGCGGTTGCCGAGATATGAGCGGTGCGGTGTTGTAATCAATATCTCCTGATAAGAGGAAATATTGCAACCTCTGTATCTCTCTGAGATCTTATCGTAAAAACTTAATAAAATATGCGTTGGAGAGCGGGAAATTTGTACTATTTAATGGAACGGAAAATAGTACAATTCAGAGTGCATACAAATTCAAGTATTTCACAATTTAATTACAGAGGCATCGCTTGAGGTTGGCAGAGCAGACTAAAATAATAGAAAATGTTAGTGATCCATAACAGGGATGCAAAATGGAAGGAGGAGAAGGCGGCAGAGGAGAGGCAGAAGGAAGAGCAAAAGGAGGCATGGCAAAAGAAAGAGGCAGTGGTGCGACGACGGAAAAAGAGGAAGGCAGCAAAGAGGAGAGAAGAGGAAGAGAGACGGAAGGTTAGGGAGCAGGAGAGGCAACGACAGTTGAAGGAATCAATGAACAGTCGACGTAGGTGTGAGTACATGGTCTACAAGCATGGATGTTGGTACTCACTGGTGTTCCATTAGTAATCATGGAGGTTGTCATACCAATCCATCATCCATGCCTGCTTGGAGGCTGAGTGTAACTGGGTGCATCATGTACAAGTCCAAACATGAGCAAATGAATAAATTAATACACAACGAACATACGAGTGAGGAGATGGAAACAAGAGCAGGGAGGATTCACAGGACAACTGATGAGTGGTAAGTCATAGCAAATATGCGACAACAAATGATACACTGACACTCACCAGTCAAACAGACTTTGACAACTGTGGATGCAGACACGTCCAACAGTCACTGACCGTGTTACAGACAGTGTGAGCAACTCATGGGGAATTGCCAGAAGAACCAAGTGACCAATCTGGAGGATCAACCAGGCGTGTGACATTGATCAGTCATGCCCTGATGTTCAGGGACTGGGCAGTGTGGTACATCTAGACCAGCCTTCTAACACCAACCACTCTGTTATGACCCGCCTAGCAGACATAACCTAACAACCAAATATTGTACAGATTTATGGCATTTTTCCCAAAGCGGAACAAACCATAAACAGGATCATGTGATCTCGGCACTTACCCAACGATTAAGCGCCGGTGGTTACCCTGAACTCGCTCCAGCATTTCTCTCCCATGTTACTTGGAGCAAGGAGCAAGTTGTCACATGACCTTGGCGCTTATCCAGCGATTAAGCGCTGGGTGCTTAAGTCCAAAAGTCAGATGACCCTCAGACCTTGCGCAGCTCTATAAGATTTGGAGCTGCACAAACTTAAGACAAACAATTACCTAACCCATAGTACTGCACATAACCTACTCCTACTGTGGAGTGTGCTTAGATAATACGTCTGCAGCCACCGCTGCCACAGGTATATATAAGGAGTATAAAGCAAAACTGGACGCCTCAGCTTGCTTTATCTTGTCAACCACCATAGACCATAGCAAAACACTGTAACTAGAACGCTCAATACATACTGCATAGCACCAAACCGTCAACGCAGCCACTACTTAAGTGCTCCACAAGGGAGCCTCCAGAGGGTCACGACAAAATGCGTGCTAGAGAGCACACTGGAGGGGGTTATATATGGAAAGCAATGAAAAATGCAAGGTGGCCTTGAGGGCAACCCTGGGACAATTGTGTAAAATTCACGTAAAACATATGTGGTGATGCTCAGTGAGCTCTGCAGATTGTGGTCCTGTCAACCACTCTTGTCACCACAGTGGACACACCATAGACACGAAGGTGATGGTGGACACGAATGAGATACACAGGTGTATATACAAGTCACATGACCACCAGTGCTATGCCAGACACCCCGGTCTCCTACCCCCACTACAGCAGCAAAGAGACCAAGCTGTGGGCTGTGTCCAAAGTTCTAGTACTAGAAGAAATTCTGAAACAAAGCAGAGTTGACTGATTCTTGTCTTTCTCTGCCTTGGACTGTTTAGCTTGTGCAAGCAGGCATTTAGCTTTCCCTCAATGTTCAACAAGGCCTGCAGGACCATGAAACGAAACATGAACTAGCTCATTACAATCTGGACACTGGACCTTCGTGTTGGCTGTGTATTTAGGGCTCTGATATACATATATCAATGATCCTCAGGATGTCAGGAGAGTTACTAACTTTGTCAGGCATTTTTACACCCAGCAAGATGGGGAAACTTAATCTGACATCCTGTCATCTCTCGAGTATACCTTAAGCAGCTGCCCTGAGCTGCACCTGCGGATTTCACCATCCCTTTGTAAAAATCTATTACTACTCTGTTGTATTGCAATAGTGCACCATGTGGTGGAATTAATACCTTTGTTTAGCAATTGGTTATCAATCGGTAATTACATCTTATAGTTCCATAAAAGTGATATTTATATGGTACAAAAATTCTGAAAAAACTTGTTGGCAGGTCCTTGGCAGACCCACCCACCTAGACCTCGGGTGGGTGCTTATTTCAGCACTACCCCTTGCTTCATGGCATTGGCTGCTGACAAATCACTTGGCTGTGCCACATGGCCACTTGATCTGTTAAGCACTCTCCTCTTTGCTTTCCAATCATGTTGGTAAAATAACACTGCCTCAATGGCAGAATAAAACTTGCACCCAGGTATCTAAGTACACTGCAAGCATAGAGTTGCATACTTTGTACCACTCTACAGTGGGAGACCTGCTGCTGAACAAGCAGCATGGCTATGTGTAGTGGACCCTGTGGTGTGTCCTGGCCACTGAGCTATGAGTAATCAGTCACCTCAAGCACTGTCCCTGAGTAACCTTAAGCCCTTACTTGTCCCTCCTGACTGGGTTGCATACAATGTATGCACACCACATGAGAGCCCATACTATCATACAATGACAGTACAATGATTTGGAATAGTATTGTATCAGAGTTTTTGTTTTTTCTTGGCACCATACATGGCACAGTACCTTTTGTGTACAAAGTATGCAACCTTGTTGGGAACCCAGCATGCTTTGTCATACTCTGCCTGACCCTAACAATAGCACTGCCACATCAGCAAGTCATAGTCTGTGTGTGTACAAAGTATGCACCTGGTGCACTGTTCTGTTTTCCATGCAAGACAGGATCACATCCCTATTACTGCTTTTTTTATGCTCCAATTTTTTTGTTCTTATTACATGATAGGTTATAGGAAGGAAATAAGGTGAAAATTCTTGAAAAAAGTGAAATAACTCAAGAACCAGTGATTCAATCGCGCTGAAATTTTGTGAGATAGTAGCCCTGGTACCCGCGCACCTACCCAGAAATTTTCAGCTCAATCAGTTTCGTCAATGTCGAGTCACGTGATCTACCATGCGGTGCACGTAGATCACATGATCAATTCCCACAACATTGAAGCATATGGGCTCCTTGGTTATATGAAATGCACAGCATATATCACATGTTATATACCATTCAATTCCAAATTTCAAGGAGAATCTGAATATGGCAAAATCATCATTTATATCTGTACTTGTGATGGATGGATAGTTAATTTGTGAGATTTGCTTGTTATGAAAAGTGAGAAAAGTCATCATTTTTCCAAGAATACACTTGTTGGATATATGTGTCAATTGCAGCATGAGTTTTCCTTACTTGGGGGAAATCTTCCATTTTGGGTAATATCTTGCCCAGATTTGGTAATAGATCATGTGACCACTCATCAAAAAGACCAATTTCACCAGCAAATGGAATTATCATTCATCCACAATGATTCAGGGGGTCAGCTTGGATGAATGGGTCAAAAAAAACAAGGGAAAGTCTGCAGGGAAGGAGGAGAGTAGGGGCTAATGAACCCTTTGACAGTATCTCCAGCTGTTATGGATCACTAACATTTTCTATTATTTTAGTCTGCTCTGCCAACCTCAAGTGATGCCTCTGTAATTAAATTGTGAAATACTTGAATGTGTATGCACCCCGAATTGTACTATTTTCCATTCCATTAAATAGTACAAATTTCCTGCTTTCCAATGCATGTTTTATTATGTTTTTACAATAAGATCTCAGAGAGATACAGAGGTTGGGATATTTCCTCTTATCAGGAGATATTGATTACAACATCGCACCGCTCATATCTCGGCAACCGCTTATGCTATCAAAGCGATCTTATGCTCTATCGATAGCTAATCTTCGGCAGTATCTGCTGCCCGAAGATCGTCGCGATCCACCAGATCCTTGTGCCGGAATGGCCTGAAGATCATTAGAATCTTACTGGACCATCAATCAAGATCTAATGACTGCAGTGAGTCAGGAGAGCCTTCCAAATTGACCCAGAAGCTTCTCTGACTCACTTTATGACTCACTGAGATGTAGCCTCCATTCATTACATGTATATACTATGATAATATGATCTACAAGCCAATAGCAGGTCTCAGATGCATCAATGCCTTTGATCCACACCCTGTCTTTACTCTCTTATCCTATACTGGGCTAGGGTGTATCCCAAGTATAGCAGTACCCTCTTTTGATGATTGCACTGGCATACATGCATCTATTTGGCTCTGGAATGCCTTCCTCAGGTTATAAAAGGACCTCCTCTGAGGCCCTTCCAGACCACCTTCCCTCCTCTACTCAACCCAGACTGGTTATTATAGAAATCAAATGTATATATTTATTATATAGAAACAGTTTACAAAAGAATGTGTGAGTGTAAGTGAAGAGATGGATTATGGGGGGCTTGTAGAGTCCTTATTTATACCCAACGTATTCACATGAGTCATATGCTCTGCTGCTGTGCATATACTGCGCATACATGATGCATTCACACTTGACTTGATTACTGACTCATATGCATTCTAGATCATTTGAGTATATACATGAATGTTCTACACTCCCCCTTAATCGAGTAAGTGTAAACTACAGGAATGATTAGAAATTTATTACATGAATATAACCAATTCCAAAGACCGTATCAGACTTTCAAACATTCAGAACAATTCCATTATTTCAATTCAACTATTATATTGATTATACAGGTTGATTACTTGTCCTCTTCAACTTCAGTAATCATCGCGTATGGCTCCCCCATAATTGGCTTAGTAAGATAACTAAATTGGGGAGCCAGCAATGCTTTAGTTAGTGCATCGGCGAGGTTCTCTTTGGATGGTACGTACAAAGTAGATACCTTGCGCTGCTTGATAACATTGTGCATGAAGTGATGGCAAATGTCGATGTGTTTCAAGTGTCCATGATATTGCAACTCAACTGAAAGCATAAGCGCAGCAAGATTATCTGAAAGTATTAGGGTTGGTGTGTCAGCTTCATAGTATAACTCTTTGAGAAACTGGCGCAGCCATAGCGCCTGAGTACATGCATGTGAAAGTGCCATATACTCGGCTTCCATCGTCGATAAAGCAATGGTGGCTTGCTTCTTAGCGGACCAAGAAATAGCTGCACCTCCGAGTAAAAATATATTACCAGAGATGGACTTATGGTCAAGTAAGTTACTCCCCCAGTCAGCGTCTGAATATCCTAACTCTCCAAATCCTTTGTTGGATCGATGGTACGTTATCCCATGTGAAGCAGTGCCCTTTAGGTAACGGATCACATGCTTCACAGCTGTCACATGTGCCGATCCAAAGCACGTTGTGAATTGGGCTAGGAATGTAACGACGTAAGCTATGTTGGGCCTTGTGCAAAGGGCCGCATATAGTAGCTTACCAATGTACATTCCATAATTAAAATTGGGTTTCGTACCTTTAAATCAAGTGAGTTGAATATTTGGTGTCATGGGTGTGTGAGTGGCATAGGCATTCTGCAAACCTGCAGAGTCAACTATAGAGTCAATATATGCTTTTTGACTCAAAGTTAAAGTGCCTTGCTCACGATCACAAGTAAAGCTTATACCTAAGAAGTGTCAGATGGAACCTAGGTTGCGCATTTTGAAGGCTTCCATTAGTTCTTTGATAACAAAGTTGGTATGGTTGCGCAAGCTTGCAACCATAATGTCGTCGATGTGAATCGCAAGTATTGCAATGAAGAGTTCATCTTCGATGTTGATTATACATTGATAAACACAGGTGTCAGTTTTGCAAGGTACGTATCCAAGTCACTTGAGTTTATTATTGAATAACTGATTCCACATTCGACCTGCTTGTTTCAGTCCATAAATTGAACATTTAAGACGAAGTACCTTATTTGTTTCGTCCTTGAAGTACGGTATCTGACACATATAAAGTTCTTCATTTATGTTCACATGTAGGTAAGCGGAACTTACATCAAGCTGCCTCAAGTCCCAATCGAATTGATTCGCCAAGGATGCGATGATACGAATAGAATCAAGTTGTACAACCAGTGCGTAAGCATGTCCAAAGTTGATTCCTGGTTGCTGACTAAATCCCTGCGCAACTAATCAAGCCTTATAACGAACAGGCTTACCATTTTCGTTGTGTTTAATGGTTAGTACCCATTTGTTTCCAATGACTTTTTGATCGGCTGGGAGGTCGACAAGTTCGTAACTTCCCATTTTCTCAAGGGTGGCCACTTCTGCTTCCATGGCTGACTTCCATTCGGTTGCATTCGGTCCAGATAGTGCTTGCTCAATGGTTGGGTTGTCTTCAGACAGTATATGTTGAGTGGGGAAGGACCAATGCGTTTCAGGGGCGTTGGGAGTTGCCATGGACGGTTCTGCTTTCAGTGGAACAGGATCGTTGAGGGTAAGCTTGAAGAACGCTTCCTCCAATCCATTGAGCTCATTGTATGTGGGTAGTTCAATGGCTTTGGAGGTTGGGCTCTTGCTGGTCAAGGATATGGTGGGAGCGTCAGTAAGGGATGGTACGTCAGAAGTAATGCTGTATGCATTGTTGGCATCGAACTCGCTGCCTGAGCTATCACCTGTGGTATTGGTGAGTCCTAATACAAGGTTAGATACCTCATTTTTATCCTCATACATGAGCTTACCTGTCGTGGTGGAGTTGTCAATCTTGATTTTGACTCCTCCATGCTCTTGTTCCAAAGTGATAGCTGGAGTGTTGGGGTTGTTGCGATGGGTTCGCACACCGGTGTGTTGGTTGACAGCATTAATTCAATTAAGCAATATAGAAGTATCAGGGCAAGGGGTGTTAAGCATAATAGAGCGGTTGGGTGGTTTAGAGGCGACAGAGTGAATAAGAGTAGATGAAAGTTGTGAGTTGGATGCTTTCTTTGCACTCTTAGTCTCCTCTTTTATACCTTTCTGCTCTCCTGCATTTACTGAGTCATTCTTTCGCTTGCTGCTCAGCTTGGTATCTCCCCCTGTTCCAGTCAGTTCTACAGTTTGTTCTGCAGCACTGCTATTCTGACTCGACTCCCCCTCAGCAGGCGGAACAACTGTTTCTACCCATTCTGGATCATCTTGCGCACCTGCAGGCTGCGCATATACTTGTGTAAACAAGATGTTCCACAAGTGCATTATGCAATTAGCTCCAGGCTTGTAATATCTCCAACTTTTACCTTGTACATCCGATATTCCCGTAAATATACCTGTAAAAGTTTTAGGGTCTAATTTTGATATGTTCTCTCCTTGATTAAGTATGTAACATTTTGTTCCCCATGGCCTTAATTGGCTAAAGTTTGGTTTCTTACCCCAAAAGAGCTCATATGGTGTTTTCCAGAATACTCCATGTACTTGTGTGGGCACCTGGTTCTTTAGATAGCATGCATATGCTATCGCTTTGTTCCATAAGAACTTTGGTGCTCCTGACTTGAGCATCATTGCTCGCGCTTTTTCAGTAAGTGTCCTGTTTAGCTGTTCAGCGATTCCATTTTGCTGAGCTGAATATGGGGCTGTAGTTTCCAGAGTGGTTCCTTTCAGAGCAGCATGCTCAAACCATTCTTTATTTACAAACTCACCTCCATTATCAAATTGTACGTGTTTTATTTTCTTAGATTTCTGTGTTTCTAACATTGCTTCAAATGCCTTGTATTCTCTCAAAGTCTTGTCTTTGTGTCTCAGAAAACCTAGTTTTGTAAAACGTGTAGCTACATCCGTGAATGATACATAATATTTATATTTACCAATGGATGTGATGCAAGCTGGTCCCCACACATTGGTAACTATGAGTTTGCCTACCTCATTCACAATTGTTTGCAACTGTTTCGGGAAGGGCTTTATATGCGCTTTTGATTGCATACATGCTTCACATTTGAAGTTCAAGCCTATTTTATCATTGGCAACTTCCATTCCCTTGACAGCATTAGTACTTTTCAATCGCTTGAGTGTCTGCGCATTTAGGTGACCCAGAATCCTATGCCAATCATACCAGGTTTGGCCAGTTTGTTTCACAAGTGCAACCTTGTTTATTGTTCTACTGTCTACGGGATTGCTTATTGTTTGAGTGTCGATCTTCCACAAACTGCCCTGTATGCGATCATTAAGTTTTGACCCGATCGCTACTTTATGATTATTTGTGTCTGTTATGATTAGCTTGTTGCGGTCCAATGAGACACGCATGCCCTTATCAGTGATCAGCGATAAGCTGATTAGATTAGCAGGTGATCCAGGTACATGCGCTACATTTGTCAGGACAATAGTCTTGTATTGATCTTTGTTTGGATCTATTTTACATCTGAGTCTAACCGAGCCTCGGCCTAGGATTGGCTCTTTACCAGTGACTCCAGTGATGTAACCAGATGATTTACTATACGTAGTAAATGCCTCTAGGTCCCTAGTGATGTGAGTCGTAGTTCCACTATCAGCTAGCCACGTATTACAGTCAATACTTACTAATGTCAGTTGATCTTCATAGGTTGAAAAGGCGTACTCGGGGGTTTTGCTGTTGTTTGACATGGCTATATGCGTACATGCATTGCCAGTTTGACTCTTATTGGGTGAGTCAAATCTTCGGTTATGGAAATTTCCTTTGTTTGCTTTGTTGAGCTGACTTTGCTTGTATGCGCCTCCTCCCGGGCTTCGGCACTCGTTTGCCCAGTGCCCGATCTTTCTGCAATTCTTGCACTTCGACTTTGACTTGTCTGGAGGTTTTGTATTGGTACGTGTAGGCCTATTCTGTTGGAACTTATTTGTACTGAAGAACACTTTTGGTTCGTTGTTACAATTACTTCTTCGGTGTGCCTTGGCTAATATCCTTGAGCATAGATCACTTATTTGATCCGCTAGCTCGTTCGTGTCGTCTGTTTTGAATCGGAAGCTTATGGATTGAGTGAACATATCCCACAAATCCAGTAAGCTGGCTACTAAAGTTGTTATCCAATCCACTTCAGTTATTGACCTTGGTGCGATTAGATTTATTTGTTGGAACCAGTCACACATGTGCTGTATGTGTTCCTCAATATCGTTGGTTTTGGCCATGTGATGACTAAAGAATTTTCTTCGCAGATCGATTAGTCTGACTGTGCCTTTGACTTGGAAGGTGGATGCCAAGAGATCCCACGCGTCAGTGGAATACTCACATGTCTGTATGTGTGTGAGTACGTTTCCGTCTACTCGTAGTCTTATATTTGATAAGGCTTTACGGTCTGACTTTAACCATTTATTATATTCTTCGTTATCCATGGTTTTTGTCTTGTCCGGTAAGGCTTTCCCTGCAGCGTCTTTCCTGTCCGAAAGAGTAACTTTGAGTGTTTTGGGTGGTAGTGACTTAGATTGGTCAACGTATCTGTACAAATCGAGGTCAGTGAGTATGTCCTCCATTTGCACACACCAAACGTTATAGTTCTCTGTCCCCCGCAATGGCTCGATGCAGTGTAGACTGCTAGCTACAGTTGTTTGTGTGCTATCGGTCATGGTATGCTAATTTGTTTTGAGTACTCAGGTATATATATTTGTCTTCTTCTGGGTTGAAGCATATGGGCAGTGCTCATAACCTATAGAAATCAAATGTATATATTTATTATATAGAAACAGTTTACAAAAGAATGTGTGAGTGTAAGTGAAGAGATGGATTATGGGGGGCTTGTAGAGTCCTTATTTATACCCAACGTATTCACATGAGTCATATGCTCTGCTGCTGCGCATATACTGCGCATACATGACGCATTCACACTTGACTCGATTACTGACTCATACGCATTCTAGATCATTCGAGTATATACATGAATGTTCTACAGTTATTGGTTTCTTTTTCTCTTTCTTTTTCTCTTGTCTGTGTGTGATTTCTTATATAACTAGTACTGAGGAATAAAGTACCATATTAGTTATATACTGTCTGAGTCATTGCATCTTATATACAGAGATATATAAGGATACAATATTGCCTGATTGAGCATGACATTAAGTACCAGCTATTAGAGGAAATCTAAGTACCTGTAGCTGAGGAAGTACATGCATTAGGCAGCCCACCATCTATCCTATAAGCTATCACTTAAAGTCTAGTATTAAGATTAGTATCAGTTAGTCCAAGCGACTAGGGCTGAACTACATTTAAGATATCTAAGGGAACCTGACCATAGTAGTCTTGCTCTTTATACCTATAAATTAGTCAGTTTACACTGTGAAAGATTAAGACTACCTTGAGTGTTACTTGATTGCATTGCAACTACTTTGAGCCTTCTTACTCTAGTCTAAGAAGTATTGAGTACAATTAGTGTATACTAACATATCTACATTTGCTTAAGCTCTAGATATTCAAGTGTACCCTGACCCATCACCCAGCCCCACCTGATGAAATGAGGCTGGAAAAAAAGTCAGATATATGAGAAAAATTCAGGCTATCAGATAGGATAGAATGTGTGAAGCTTAATGGATGTATTTGTAATGTATAGTTATTCACTCATCAGTACCTATACCTTATTTCTGGAGAAAGTGCCCCCTTTCCAGATTGACCCCAAAAGGAGGCCTCTCCCCCAGCTATGACCCAGTGCATCAGGGTTCTTGCATGTATATAGAAGTACTGGGAATAATGTATCCTCAAATTCATTGATAGTGCCCAAGGACCAACAAAGTACCTAATAATAGGCTTTGCCACAGGTTATAGGCCTAGCTAGGATGAGCTAGGATTGAATCCTGTAGGATGGGGTTAGGATGGGGGTCAGATAAAGTGTATACAGGTGATTGTTAATAGGACCTTAGATCTGGCAGGCAGTCATGAGTGCAGGTGTGCACATGGCAATTGCATGCCCACACTGGGCATGTGTTCCCTTGGCACTGCATGCATGCATGAGCTGTTGGGGAAGACATGAACCTGCCAAGCCCACTTCACTTATGTGAGATGGACACACCAGCACACTGTACAGCCAGAGTAGTCCTTGCACAAGGCTTGATCCACTCAGGTTGCTGGTGTGTCCATGTCATACAGCATACAACACAGGGTATATGGGTGCTCATTCAAAGTACCATGGTGCCCTGAGTCCAAACCTATATACCACCTCATCTTCAGTCAAGGTACCAAAAATGTGAGCAAGAGTGGAGAAAATGTCAAAAACAGAGGCCAATTCATTGATTAGTCATGAAAAAAGTGAGGGTCCTGTTACAGGTCAGGTTACACTTAGATTTCTGTATCTTAAGAAAATAAGATAGGTTAGTATTCCCTAATCATACTCAATACTTCTTAGACTTGAGTAAGAAGGCTCAATGTGGTTCAATGCAATCAAGTAACACTTAATATAGTCTTAATTGTTCACAATATAAACTGACTAATTTAGAGTTATAAAGAGCAAGACTACTATGGTCAGGCTCCCTTAGATAGCTTAAATGTAGTTCAGCCCTAGCTGCTTGTACTAACTGATACTAATCTTAATTCTAGATTAAGATGTTGCTTATGGAATTAATGTGGTACTGCCTAATGCATGTACTGCACCACAATCCCAATAGATACTTATAGTTCTACTGGTTGGTACTCAAGTCACACTCAATCAGGCAAGGAAGTATCCTTATATATCTTTGTGTATAAGATACTTATGAATCACACAGGATATAACTATATCTGATACTACTTATGGTTCAGACTAGTTACAAAGAGAATCACACAGAAAGATATAAGAGAGAAAAGGAAACCAATAGCTGTCTGGGTGAGTAGAGGAGGGAGTGGTCTGGAAGGGTCCCAGAGGAGGTCCTGTTATACCCTGCAAAGGGTACTCCAGAGCCAAATAACTGCATGCATGCCAAGTTGATCATCAAAGAGGGTACTGCTATACCAGGGGGACTCCCATTACCCAGTATAGGAAGAGTGGTTTAAAGAATGGGAGCAGATCAATGGCAGCATGCAATTGAAGACATGCTATTGGCTGTTTCATATATTATTCATGGTATATACATATAAAGAAGTGAGCTAACATCTCAGTGAGTCATAAGGTGAGTCAAGGAAGCATCTAGATGAATTGGGGTGGTTCTCCTGACTCACTTGAGTCAGTGGATCTTGTTTGATGATCCAATCAGATCCCGACAATGTTCGGGCCGCGTCGGGCTGTAGATCCCTTCGATCGCCACGATCTTCGGTCAGAAGATGTGCCTGAATGTTAGCTATCGAATGAGTACTTGACCACCGTTATAGCGTTAGCGGTTGCCGAGATATAAGCGATGCGATCCGGTGATCAAAATCACCTTGAAGGTGGAAATATCGCAACCTTCATATCTTACTGAATTCTTAAGATAAAATCACGATGAAATATGCGTTTGAAAGAGGAGAATTCATACTATTTTATGAGATACAAAACAGTATAAATGGAACATGTACAAATTCTTTCATTTACAATAAAGTTCAAAAAAGGGATCACATCACAGTTGGCAAGGGCAGACTATAATGAAATAAAATGTTAGTAATCCATAACAGATAGAGAATCAAAATTCATTGCCATGATGTGGCAAGAATTACACCAATTACTCAGTGTCAAATTACTGATGCCTACAGCATTCCACCTGCAGACAGATGGATCCACTGAATGGGCCAACTGAACTGTAGCCCAAATACTTCAATCTTTGATTGATAGTGACCAGTTAAACTGGAGTGAAAGGATTCCAGCAATGCAACTTGCTATCAACTCAAGCATCAGCTTGAGTACAGGATATGCACCTTTTGAGCTGAATTATGGATGGATGCCAAAATTAATAGGCTATCCTAAAGTAAACACTGCATTTAGGGGTGTACAAATAATAGGTGACCAGGCAGCTGAAAACATCAATCATGCATTTGATGCAATCATTGCTAGCCGCATATATATGCACAGCCAATCAAATAAGAATTGTCAAGAAGATGATCCAGCCTTAGAGGTAGGATCAAAGGCCTACCTGTCATGGCCTAGACCATGACGCGGATTTTATTATGATTTTCGTATATTTTATAAAATCTCTCTTTCATATTTTTGGACAAGTCCTGTTTAATTGGATATATGCATAGAATTACTTACATGATCACATGACCTTGTTGTTTATGTTCTGTTTGTACCTTCTGGAATATTCCGTTACATGGCACCATTCTCACATCGTACGATAGTTGTCTTGCACCATACATGTATTTGATATAGCTCATTGTATGAATATATAAGGGAGAGTCTGAGAGCCTTAAGCCTCAGAACTTGACCTCCTGTTGTATCCCCTCTACTACCTGTGTGACTTACCAGTCCATAGTCCCTGCCCAGTCCTCTTAAGGACAAGTGCACCTACTCCTACATCCTTGTGTCTTATTGCACCCTCACTGTGCATCCTACCTTAGATGTTGTCAGTAAAGCCTCCAGCATCGCTGCCCATAGGCTTGTCATCACCACTTAGGTGTTTGACATTACTGTTCAGGTTGTAGCTCTGACATTAGGCTGAGTTCTTCCTCATCACTCGGGATTGAGACATACCCCTGTACTAGCCTACTGTGAAACGGAGAAAGGCTCAGACTGCATAATAATCAAAAGCGGAAAGAGACTATCCAGTAACAGGTGTCTACAAGGCAGACAGTACCTGTTGCCCAACCCTAGGACTCTTGTCCATCACCGCACGTGTTGCAGACAGCAAACTACCTGCTTGCAAAAAAGATGCTCTATATCACAGCCGTCAAAGGCTTGTTGATTAGTTGTAGTCATTGTTCAATGCTAGGTAGCAGAGCAGCCACAGTGTTTGAGAGTGAAAATCCCAGCTTCAAGAGCACCCACCATACTTGTCTATCCCACTTCCTTTTTTAGCTATGTCCACACCAAACTCTGCCCCTGCATGGATTCAGTTTGATGCCACTCAGATTCAAGTACCCACCAATCCAGCTGACCTATTAGCATTCACCCACACAATCAAGGATGCGCTGATCACAATAAATAACAATCTTGCAGTATTCATCAATCAACAGTTGGCCAAACTATCCACTATCAACACCACTCTCCAGAACCACAATACAAGCCTATCTAACCTTGACATGAACATAGTTGCGCTCCAGGCTGCAGTCCAAGCACCTCGATTGCATGTACTCAAGCACCCAAGTTATCAGCACCTGCTAAATTTGATGGTTTGGATAAAAACAAAGTGGTATCCTTCAGGGTTGTGGTGGCCCATTATTTGCGGACTTCCTATCCCTCTGCAACTGCTGATGAGCAGATCGCCTACATCATTTCCTGCCTGGATGGCAAAGCCCACGAATGGCTGGAACCCTACCTGGAAGATGACATTATCAATGGCAATCTGGTCACTTGGCTCCACAATGTCAATGATTTCTGGACCCAATTTAACGCTCACTGGAACGTTGCCAACAAGACTGAAAACTTCAGGTCAAAATTCAAATTGCTCAAACAAAAGAATTCAGTCCAAGAATACTTCAAAGACTTCCAGACATATTCCCAGGGCCTCGGCTACAACAATGCATCCCTTCATGATCACTTCTACAATGGTCTCACAGTCAAAATCAAGGAATTCCTTGTGGCCCAAGACTACAATCACATGGCTGCCAACGTCACCCTGCAAACCCTTGCAGACAAGGCACTCCCAAAGGCCAGGCCAGGGAAAAGATGTCTGTTGGGGACAAGGTGTACACACTTGGTCCAGATGGCAAGGCTTGCAAAGGAACAATCTCAGCTATAAACCACAACGCCAAAGGACAGTCGATTCCCATGATCAAATGGAATGACAGATCATCTGAGGAAACTACCTTCAAACAAATCCAAAAAGATTCGCATCCAATTGTTGTTGCTCCCTCGGCTCCTACCCTGGCCAAAGGGTCTGGTCCTGGACCTATGGATCTAGATTCAGCAGGGAAAGGGAAAAAACCTGTAATATGCAGCACTTGTGGTGGTCATGGCCATTATTCTAGCGCTTGTCCCTCCAAACCCTATTCTGGGCAAGCTGCTTCCCTTTCTGGTGATGAGTTGGAAAACGAGGACGCTTGAACATTGACAGAGCAAATGTATCAAGTGAAACCTGTACAGACTTTGAGATATATGCTATAGACAACGTGTCCCCTTTGAATATATATTTTGTTGCATCTCAAGCCCTGTCCGCTCCAGAAAATAAAAGCATCAACTGTATGCAAACCATGCATGGTTGGGCCATGATTGACTCAGGCGCATCTTCATGCTTTATACACCCATGCTTAGTTAAACAATATCGAATACCCACTTATAAAAAGAAAAATCCAAAAAAATTAAAAGTTATTGATGGTTGTGAAATCTCTTCTGGTATTGTTGATACAGAATGTGTTTTTATTTTAGAAATAGGCAGTCATAAGGAACAATTGGTTTGTAATGTAGCAGACATAGGTAGACACACCTTAGTCTAGGAATGTTGTGGCTCAAATTACATAATCCAAATATTGACTGGCCAAATAAACATATTACCTTTGACTCAAACTTTTGTATAAAAAACTGTGTTCCTGCCTCTAATGTAGTTCTTGGCAATGTTGGTGGTGTCATCGACCCATTCAACGAAAACCTAGGAGGTGTCAAGGCTTACCAACCTCTTGAAGGCATCCCTAGGGACCCTGGAGGTGTTGTGGTATCAAAACCACTTGAAGGCATCCCAGAGGAACTCCAAGACTATACAGACATATTTTCTGAGGACAAAGTGACAGAGTTACCTCCTCACCGTCCATAAGACCTTGAGATAGTCCTCAAGGATCAAAACACACCAGTAAAAGGACCAGTATACCCCCTTCACCCTTTGGATGATGAGGAATTAAGAAGAATACTCAAAGAGCAGTTGGACAAAGGGTTGATCAGGCCCTCCAAATCACAATACAGCTCTCCAGTAATCTTTGTTCCTAAAAAGAATGGCAAAAGAAGGATGTGTGTCAATTATTGTTCACTCAATTCCAACACAGTACAAAACATGTATCCCATACCTCTCATTTCCACCTTGGTAGAGAAATTGAGAGGAGCACACATATTCACAACTCTGGACCTTAAATCTGGCTATAATCTGGTCAGAATTAAAGAAGGAGATGAATGGAAAACAGCGTTTAAAACAAAATATGGTCTATTCGAATACCTGGTCATGCCTTTTGGTCTTTGTAATGCTCCAGCCACCTTCCAGAACTTCATGAACAAGATCTTTAGGGATTTACTAGATGTGTCAGTCATAGTATCCCTTGACGACATACTTATATTTTCCAAAAACCCTGCAGACCACATGAAGCATGTTCAGGAGGTGTTATCCCAACTTAGGAAACACCAGCTATACTGCAACCTGGAAAAATGTGTCTTCAATGCCTCTGAAGTAGAATACCTAGGCGTAATTGCCAACGGCAAAGGAGTCAAAACAGACCCGAAAAAGGTCACGGAAGCGGTTAATTGGGAAACACCATGTACTGTAAAGGAAGTGCAGGAAGCACTAGGGTTTTTCAACTACTATCGCTGCTTCATAGAGGACTTTGCAGGACAAGCTTGGCCTATGTACCAGCTCTTGTGTAAAGATGTCCATTGGCGATGGGGTAAGAATGAGGAAGCATCTTTCCAAATTCTGAAAAAAGCACTAGTTGAATCTCCTGTCTTAATCCCACCAGACGTCACAAAGGAATTTATACTGGAATGTGATGCATCCAACTTTGCCACTGGAGCTATCCTTAACCAGTATGGCAGAGATGGTAAATTGCACCCAGTAGCCTTCTATTCCAAAACTCTATCACCAGCTGAATGAAATTATGATATACATGATAAAGAATTACTGGCTATGATATGAGCATTCAAAGAATGGCATCACTTGCTTGAAGGATCTGAAATCCCTGTCTTGGTACTCTCAGACCACAAAAATCTAGAGTTTTTCCAGACAAAAAGGGACTTAAACCGGAGACAAGAAAGGTGGATGGGCTTCCTGGCCGACTACAATTACAGAATCAAATACAGAAAAGGGGCACAAAACGGAAAAGCTGATATACTATCTTGACAAGAATCACTTTGGAGAGAGGCAGCTAAAGAGGGGGGTAAAACCCTGCCACTTATCAGCCCCAAGCTTTTCATTTCAGCAATTCTCACCGACCATTCCCTCAATGATTTAATCAGGGATGTGTTACCAGATGATAAGACCATATCAAAGATTCTAAAGTCCCTTGAGGAAAACATTCCAGTTAAAGGCTGGTGTCTAGAAGATGACTTGTTGTACTACCATGACTGCATATACGTACCAAACAAGTCAGAAATCAGACGAGTAGTCATAGAAAGCTGGCATGACAATCCTGCAGCAGGGCATCCAGGGCATTTCAGGACACTAGATCTCCTATCTCAAGATTACTATTGGTCCAGAATGAAAAAATCTGTTGTCAATTATATTCAGGCATGTGACTTGTGTATCTGGAACAAGCATTCAAACCAAGCCCCTCCTGGCCTCCTACAACCCATAGACTTACCAAATAAACCTTGGGAGGAAATCACCTATGACTTGATCACCGGATTACCAACGTCAGAAGGTTATGATGCAATACTCACAGTGGTGGACTGATTATCAAAAATGGTACACTTTACCCCCACACACTTGGGAGCCACTGCAGTAGACATTGCAAACCTATTTGTAAACTTTGTCTGGAAACTACACGGATTACCCTGAAAAACCATATCTGACCAAGGCCCTAACTTCAATGCCAAATTCCTTTGCCAACTGTACAAACGCCTAAACATTGAACCACACTACTCTACAGCGTACAGACCACAGGTTGACAGGCAAAGCAAAAGACTTAACCAATTCGTCGAAATATATCTTTGTCACTACATAAATCACAGACAGACAGATTGGGTAGCAGCATTGCCTATGGCGGAATTTGTGTATAATAATGGGAAGCACTCAGGATCAAGCCACATGCTGTTCTTTGCCTGCTATGGTTACAACCCAGACTTCACTGTGGGTAATACCAAAGAAAGCCAGGTACCTGCCACTGATCAACACGCTGAACACCTCAAGGAAATCCAAGAAGAGGCCAAGGCTGCTCTAATGATTGCCAATCAAACATACTCTGAATATTATAATCGAAAGCATTGTGAAGCACCAAAGATTGAAGTCAGATCAAAGGTCTTCCTAGACGGCTCAAATATCAAAACTATACGCCCTTCTAAGAAATTGGATAACAGGCATTTTGGACCATACAAGGTACTGGAACAAATTGGAAAACATACCTTCAAACTGGAATTACCCAAATCCATGAAGGTTCAACTGGTATTCCACACTTCACTCCTATTCCCAAAACCAATAGATGACTATAACCGGCAACCTGTACCTGTTCCACTGGTGGTCACTCCTGATGGTGAAGAAGAATTTGAAGTTGAAGAAATCCTGGACTCTTGAAAGGTTGGAAGAAGATTGGAGTATTATGTCAAATGGAAAGGCTATGGACCAGAAGAAAACCTATGGTTACCTAAAGCTGAACTCAAGAACACACCTGAACAAGTCAAAGAATTCCACCAACTCCATCCCAATGCACTTGGACCTTGATGGGGGGGAAGTGTCATGGCCTAGACCATGACATGGATTTTATTATGATTTTTGTATATTTTATAAAATCTCTCTTTCATATTTTTGGACAAGTCCTGTTTAATTGGATATATGCATAGAATTACTTACATGATCACATGACCTTGTTGTTTATGTTCTGTTTGTACCTTCTGGAATATTCCATTACATGGCACCATTCTCACATTGTACGATAGTTGTCTTGCACCATACATGTATTTGATATAGCTCATCATATGAATATATAAGGGAGAGTCTGAGAGCCTTAAGCCTCAGAACTTGACCTCCTGTCATATCCCCTCTACTACCTGTGTGACTTACCAGTCCATAGTCCCTGCCCAGTCCTCTTAAGGACAAGTGCACCTACTCCTACATCCTTGTGTCTTATCACACCCTCACTGTGCGTCCTACCTTAGACATTGTCAGTAAAGCCTCCAGCATTGCTGCCCATAGGCTTGTCATCACCACTTAGGTGTTTGACATTACCGTTCAGGTCATAGCTCTGACACTACCTCTCAACCAAAAACTTGACCCTTCTGAAGGGAAGGGCTGAAAAATCACTCCCAAAATATATTTGGCCATACAACATCCTCTTGATCAATCAGGAGGCATCCACATACACTCTGGAATTACCAGAGGAATTAAAGGAACAGAGGATACACCCTGTATTCCACAGCAGTCTATTAAGCCTGCATTTTCCAAATAATGATAAATTATTCCCATTGAGGGAAGCTTATCATTACTATGACTTTGGGCAAGACCCCAAAACAGAATGGATGGTTGATAGTATTATCAACCATAAATACAAAGGGAGAAACATAAGGTTTCTGGTTAAATGGTCCAAAGGGGACCAGACATGGGAATCACTGCAACAATGTAGTGAATTGGAGGCACTGAAATTGTACCTCAAGTTACAAGGGGTTACAGAACCCAAGGAGTTATCTTGGTAAGAGATAAGAAGCAATAATTGTTATGACCTGCACAGAGAGCCATAATGTCACACAAATATTAACCATCAGCTCACAGCATTTCCTCCTAAGTTGCAAAAACCATAAATAAGGTCACATGACATTGGTGCTTACTGTGGTTAACTAACTTGCTCCTACAATTCTCTCCATTGTAACTTGGAGCAAGGAGCAAGTTGTCACATGACCCTAGAGATGTCGTGCCAGAAATATGCAGGAATCCGTCTCCTGCATACGGTTTCTGGTGCTTTTTTTCAATTCCTGCTCTGGCTCTGTCTCTGTCTGCCAGAAGCCGGATTCCGTACGGAATTCCGTCAGGGTGGCAGGAACTGCTGGAGTGAAGGAGTTCCTGCATATTATGATCCCTAAAAGTGCTCCGATCGTGATGTTCTGTAGCTCATCATGTGCGCACTGACGAGCGCTTTCGAATGATATATAACATGAGACACAAACTCCCCGCGCGCGTGAAACGCGACGTTTTTTACATCTCAGAAAGGGGGAACCAAAACCTGACATTTTTCAAACTCACCACAACTTCTTGCTCAGTAGCTCATTAAATGCACAAAATTCAGCAGATCATATCTCTATTATGAAGTATAGGCGAGAAAATTCCATAGCATCTTCCGCAGCGTAATAGGTCCTTAGAAAATAATCACAAACATGCGCACCTCCAAATGCACATGTATCCAAGCAAATTCAGGCTATACTAATGGTGCGATTGAACTTCTGGGCACTCAAACCCCCCAGAATGTCCTCCATCTTCCTGACAGGGGGGTTGGAACAAGGTGAACCAAGCATGGTGCACCCATGTGCTGCATACCAACAGCTTAAATGATTGAGCACTTGGTCTAGCACATTTGAGACGTACAATTGAGCTGAGAGTATGGTTTTCGAGGTCGCTGAGTCGATCTGTCTCATTAGAATTCGCTCAAACAGCCTAGTTTGTGCGGTACGGCCTCTGGTAAGCGATTTATGTTCCTGCAAGTGTTCTACCTCTTGTTTCGTCACTTAGTAATGCTCCAAACGAGCTGATTTTTGGAATATGGCGTCTAATAAATGTATCGCATCGATTGAACATAGGGGAGCGATATTTGCACAGCTGGAATCACTAGTGCCTGTGGCACTCCTCACGGGCTGAGCCCCCCTATTTCGCTGATTTCTTCGCGTAGGATGTTCCGATTGCCTGACGAATGGTACCATTGGATTCTCCTCACTGAGACGCATCGATTGATACTCATTCTGACTGAGTTTGGTGAAGCATGAAACAGGAGCTGTAAGTGCGCTTACCCCTGATTATTTTCTGAACTTGTTTAGCATGCGATGTGGCTCATAAATTTTTTTGACCTTATGTGTAGTATACCGTCAGGAAGCTGTGATTTTTCTGCATTTAATGGTATACAAAGGAAGTGATTGCGATGAGTTTTAAAAAATGCTTCGCAGCTGCCAGAGCAGGAACTCCGGCATTCCTGCAGGTGCCGGAATTCCTCGGAGTCCGGCGCATATTCCGGCACCCCTGAGGTGATTCCTGCTCCGTCTCCGTCTCCTGCACGCCGGAAATATGCCAGAATTGGAGCCAGAATTCTGGCAGATTCTGGCAGACGGATTCTGGCGCGACATCTCTACATGACCCTGGCGCTTAAATCACATGACCCTTGGACCTTGTGCATAGGGTTGGTGAGGAGAGAGAAGGAGAAATTCTCCTTCTCCTTCTCCTCTGCTTACCAAGATTCTCCAAAGTTGCCAAATTCAGGAGACCCTGTCTCTGAATAATGTGGCCACAATTGGTCAGATGATACACCCCTGAAGGACTGGAGCCATCCATAGAGTGCAAAGCAATGATGTACATGACAGATTTAGGATGGAATATATACACAAAAGGATTTTATTTGACAATGGATATGATACTATGCCCAGAAAACTCTTTGTCATGTTGGGCCATGAGCTCAAGTGTACACTCCTTGTGGTCTAGCAATGCATCAGGGTTGGACTGAAGAGTGTGCTTTAGCATCTACAATGCCTATTCATTTGCTGCTGATATCATATTCTGGAAATGTGTACAAGTCATTTTGCTGGATGAAAAGACATGCTCAGAAGGTACCAAGGATGCTTGAGCTGGTAGAAGGTTGAGTGCAAGCTTGTAGATTATTGTTATGGATCACTAACATTTTCTATTATTTTAGTCTGCTCTGCCAACCTCAAGCGATGCCTCTGTAATTAAATTGTGAAATACTTGAATTTGTATGCGCTCTGAATTGTACTATTTTCCGTTCCATTGAATAGTACAAATCTCCCGCTCTCCAACGCATATTTTATTAAGTTTTTACGATAAGATCTCAGAGAGATACAGAGGTTGCGATATTTCCTCTTATCAGGAGATATTGATTACAACATCGCACCGCTCATATCTCGGCAACCGCTTACGCTATCAAAGCGATCTTGTGCTCTATCGGTAGCTAATCTTCGGCGGTATCTGCTGCCCGAAGATCGTCGCGATCCACCGGATCCTCGCGCCGGAATGGCCCGAAGATCATTAGAATCTTACTGGACCATCAAGCAAGAGCTAATGACTCCAGTGAGTCAGGAGAGCTTCCCAAATTGATCCAGAAGCTTCTCTGACTCACTTTATGACTCACTGAGATGTAGCCTCCATTCATTACATGTATATACTATGATAATATGATCTACAAGCCAATAGCAGGTCTCAGATGCATCAATGCCTTTGATCCACACCCTGTCTTTACTCTTTTATCCTATACTGGGCTAGGGTGTACCCCAAGTATAGCAGTACCCTCTTTTGATGATCGCACTGGCATGCATGTATCTATTTGGCTCTGGAATGCCCTCCTCAGGGTATAAAAGGACCTCCTCTGAGGCCCTTCCAGACCACCTTCCCTTCACTCCTCTACTCAACCCAGACCGGTTATTGGTTTCTTTTCTCTTTCTATTTCTCTTGTCTGTGTGTGATTTCTTATATAACTAGTACTGAGGAATAAAGTACCATATTAGTTATATACTGTCTGATTCATTGTATCTTATATACAGAGATATATAAGGATACAATATTGCCTGATTGAGCATGACATTAAGTACCAGCTATTAGAGGAAATCTAAGTACCTGTAGCTGAGGAAGTACACACATTAGGCAGCCCACCATCTATCCTATAAGCTATTGCTTAAGCCTAGTATTAAGATTAGTATCAGTTAGTCCAAGTGACTAGGGCTGAACTACATTTAAGATATCTAAGGGAACCTGACCATAGTAGTCTTGCTCTTTATACCTATAAATTAGTCAGTTTACACTGTGAAAGATTAAGACTACCTTGAGTGTTACTTGATCGCATTGCAACTACTTTGAGCCTTCTTACTCTAGTCTAAGAAGTATTGAGTACGATTAGTGTATACTAACATATCTACATTTGCTTAAGCTCTAGATATTCAAGTGTACCCTGACCCGTAACATTGGTGAAGTGACCCAGGTCCTTACATCAAGTAACTATCAACTAACATTGCCATTTTTGGTCAATCTATTGCCCAAAACGGAATTTCTCAATTTTGACCACTCTGTGTATAGAAATACCTTTCTTACCACAGAATACAACAACATATCTTGGGCTCTTGAGATAGATCCTGTCTGGATTCAAGCCCCAAACCCTACAATTACTGTATTAGGTTATAGTAGTACTGGTGGTCCACCCCCACATATTACTCTGACATTTACCTTTAGGAATTCTAGGCCATATATTCCAATAAATTCAGTATCAAGTGCTCTAAGTGCTGGACTTGAATTTGAAGTCTATATTCAACATCTTCCTGATCAACCACAACCAATAAAAGTTCAACACACATTTATTAGGTCTTTCTGGTCACCCCACACCAGCTACTGGGATACAGTTTATCAAGCCATTTATCAATTTGTAACTGAAACATATTTTGAAAATTATTCCTAATTACAAATTCATCTTGAATTGGAGAAGAGCTGTTATGGCCAGTACTTCAAATATTTCTGTGCATGTCCCTGGAAGTTTTTGGGACAGTACTCACCATCCATTACCACCTGAAGAGCCTTATGCATCAGATTCCCTGGTAGGAAGTGATGCAGGAGGTAGGCATGTACAATCAGACTATAGTTATCATCACCAGGATACTGTAGATTATGAACAATACTTGCCCATCCCTCCTAATGAATCTAGTTCATATATTGCTCTTACTCCTAGAGAGCAAAGGCATCTGACTTACCAACCTGCTGCTACTAGGATGACTAACCTAACAAGGATGCATCCAGAAATAGCAGATAGGAGAAGGTTAGTTAGAGCAGTAGGTAGGAAGATATATGAACGTCCGCATCCCCATGTAATGCACATTAAATATCCATCTATTGGGTGTAGAGAATTCTTCAAGGATCTCTTACAAGAATTGGATTATTTATGTACATTTAGGCCAGAATGGTCTTGGTCTGCATCTGGAGAACCTGTCATGTTCATTGACTTGAACAGGCATAGGAGCTTTAGGACTAAGCTCTCTGCTTTTAAGTCCCAACTGCTCCCTGTAAGGAGCAGGCATCCTATACCTCACCCAGATGTTCCTGCATTTCCTGAAACTAGGAAGCATTTTGCTTTCAGTAAGAAACAGCATGAAGTTGCTTGTGTATTATTCAGGGATGAAGTTGAGCACTTTTTGGCTTACCTCTTTATTGAACACCAAGCTATGCAAGACCTTGGTAAAGGGAAGCAAAGGGAGCTCAATGAAATAATGTGGGAAAATTCTGAGAGTAGATCCAAGACTCCAGAATATGCTCCAGCCCCTCATCCTAAGCACACTATTGACTCAATTAGATCTCCTACTGGTTGTCTAGAATTCAAACCTCTAGAAGTACAGGAGGATCCAGATGAGCCAGTGAGTGGTGGAGAGGAGCTAGTTCAACTAGAAGAGCAGGAAGTGGAAGATATCACAAGGATAGCAGATGATTCTGCTGAGGATACTACCATGACTGCAATTCAACCTTCTGGATTTGCATCTACTTCAGCTATGGCTCAAGGAAGAAGCTTCATTGGCCCTGTAACTAGTTCTCCAGCTAGACCAGAAGCTTTAGGTGCAATTACTCCTATAAGGACTCCAAGTGAGAAGAGACTACAAGCTCTATTTACTCCAGAATCAGTCTCTCAAATAGAAGCTACTCGCATTCTGGGAGTTAGAGGTCCTTCTACTTACTTGGAAAGTTATCTAGGAACTTCATTTACTCCTGTAGAGAAAGACTATCCTAGACGCATAGGAGTAGGTCCTAGGCAATCAGGAAGAGTGCTGGAACCTCTATTACCTCCTGCTCAAGTGACTGAAGCTGGTCCTTCAGCTTTACCCACCATTGGAGAAGTAAATGAGGATGATACTGATCAGGATCAAGACTCTCCCTTAGTAAATAAACCTGCTAGACCTTGTCAATCCTTTGACAATGCTATTAGAAAAGAACCTTTTAGGGGTCGACTTAGCAAGGGTCATGCAGTCACTATTGAGGAAGAGTTTCCACCTCATGAACAGTATACTGGAAGACCAGCATCTCCTTACCCACCTAGGGAGCCAATAACCCCTTCTCGGCCAGTAAGGGATGACTCTGGGACTGTTCCTCAAGGAACTGTTCCCCTTATTGTTACTACTAGTGAAGAGGACTCTTCTGAGGAAGAAGCTAGGAGACCTAGGCATAGGAGTTCTAATAGAACTTCAGATGCTGAAGCAGGTAGGCCTACAGAAGATCATAGGGCTGAAGGTTTTAGAGAGCCTACTGGACCTTCTGTAACTATGACTGGAGATCCTTCAAAGATGCCAGTTTATAGCCCTGAAGGGAATACCTTATTAGGTTTCCAGCCATTAGTACCTCAGTCACAATTACCAGCTGCTGCTAGCATACATATGCCACAAGTCTCTAGACCTACTGAAGCTGAAACATTTAGAACTCAGAGGTTTGATCCTTATCAACCCTTTGTGATAAATCTAGGACCAGGATTCTCTGGTCTGGCTTCTACTCCACCTAGGAGGCCACCAGGTCCTCCTCCCACTGGTCCTCCTGCCAATAGTGGTAGGAATTTTTCAGGAGGAGGTGCAGGTCCACCTAATCCTCCAGGAGGAGGACAGGGGCCACCTAACCCTCTAGCAGGTCAAAGTTACTCTCAGCAAGGAGGAGGACATATTCCTCATATTCCTCCCATTCCACCTATTCCACCCAATACTCCTAGGCCACAAGGACTACCAGGACCACCAGGACCACCTGGACCTCCAGGGCCCCCTGGAAATCCTCCTAATGGTCCCTATCCTTGGATTCAAGGCCCTCCAGGATGTCCAGGAGACCAAGGTCCCCCTGGAAGGGATGGCAGGGATGGAAGAGATGGTCCACCAGGTCCACCAGGTCCACCAGGCCCAGAAGGCCCTAGAGGAGCTGGAGGAAATGGCAACAATAACAACCAAAATAATCAACCTCATCTAGACATGAAGCTCAAGCCTGAAGTGATACCAGAGTATGATGGTGATCCAGATGAACTATATGAATGGATAGACCAAATCAGTCATTATATAGCCATGGGATTAAATGAGAACAACAGACTCACCCTGACTATCCCATTCAGGTTTACTGGAGATGCTAAACAATGGTGGTATCAGTTCAATGAGGAACAAAGGCTTAGAATGTCTACAGATTGGAATCAGATGAGAGCTTGCTTAATTAGTTTCTTTTGGACTCCCACTTGGATTACCAAGGCTAGGAACAAGGCTTTGGCAGCCAGGTTTAAGTATTCAGGCAACAATAAAGAAACTCCAGTTCAGTATGCCCTTCGCAAAAAGAAACTGCTTGACATGGTTGAAGATTGGGATGACCTCACTATCATTGCTGAAGTGGCTAGGTCAGCTCCTACACAATGGAGAACTATAGTCAACCATGAGGATATTGCAGACTGGTTGTCACGAACTGACATGCATACATCCACTTTACAATATTTTCTCAATTTACTACATTTTATGAGATCATCTTCAAAACATACTTGCCTTTTATGGTATAACTGTGTCATGTGATTCAGGGAATGTCCCAGACCAGTAACTAAGATGTATTTCAACTCTGATGTGAAATTCCGCAGTTCCGCAGTCGCTTCTACTGCTTCTATCTCTTATCTGTCATGACTCACTGTATGGACTTGTTTGTTATGATGTGGCTCATTCTATGTATATAACCCAGGTCAAGTTCGCAGAGGACTCCTCAAGAACTTGACCTCTTGTCAAATACAAGTTCTTTTATTCTCTTACTATTTTCCTCGTCGCCTGACTTGTCGTCGTCGACATCAGGTCAAGTTCTTGACAATCGTAAGTCTCAGTGTCGTCTGGGATACGTTTGGAACGCTGTCGGCGTCGTCTCAAGATAACTCCTCGTTGCCTTCCCCAATCCCACTCCACCTATCCACAGTCACAAGATATTGTTGCCCTATACGCGCCTCTGTGAAACCTTGCATAGCCAGGTCCCTCACACATTGTAACAAGCTTCGGTTCTCTAATCTCTTTCATCAACAAGAGGTGGGGTTGCTCATTGCCCTTAAGTAGCTGAGCAACGGAGGTCACCTTCCTATTCCCATAGACTCGGGAAAGGGTCTATTTTTCCTTTTATCTTGCTCTTGCTCGAGTACGTCTCTGACGGAACGCACAGCCCTCAAGTGGCACAACCTTTTACAGAAGATCAGCGCTGCCATCTGTGTGGGTGGTTCGGACACCTATCGATCCACTGCTTCACCCTCAACTCAGTCGAAAGTATCCTTGAAGAAGCAGGGCACATCGATTTTAACTGAGTAGTAATTATCAAAGTCCGCCCCCAGAGAGTCGGACGTGCCCAACAAGCCTTTGTCACTGAGCCAGGTGCCCCTGAGTGCAAGATCTGCTGTCGGCCAAACAAAGCCACCTTCCCTGCGCACTGCCCTTATTGTCCTAAGAAGGACAAATTCCTCTATTACTACACCATCCCTCGCAACCAGCTCTAAGCTGGAGAACCTCGGTCAACAGCTTCTTCATCACCTGTTAAACACTATTGAAAACTTCCAAGACAGGTACCATTATTACCGGAATAAGTACGAAGAAACCTGTGAAAAACTTCACGAAGCCGAGGCCCGTTGCGCATACTTAACTGAGCGTTTGCGCGAACACCAGGAGGACTACCTATCCCTCCTCCAAGACCATCTCAGACTAGAAGCTATAGTCTGAGAAACAGTTGAACCCCACAAGTACGCCTTCCCCATCTTCTCAACGCCGTCAGACCTTCCTCACCCCACCTTTCTAAGTGGCACGGGCTCGCCAATTCAGGAAGAAACATCCCTTCCAGCAGCCCAAGCCAATCCTCCCCAAGGAGACACTCCTGCGGGATCAAACTAAATTGAAGAGGGTGGAGTGCCCATACCGTTGCCAAGACACCAAAAGTTGGGACTTGGACGATACCTGGCTAAGGTTTGCAGGGATCAGAAACTTCGAAATTTATAGACTCGTGCAGGGGAAAGAAATCCTATATTACCAAAACAATTCCCAATTCCCTGTACTTCCTTACTGTCTCTGTCGCCTTTAAAATTCTATCAAACCTTCTCTGAAATGACGTCACAACCTCCTGCCCCTGCTTGGGCGAATATGTCTGATGAAGATAAGGTCATCTATATGCTTCGATCAATGGACGAACTGCGAGAGCGAACCAATAATCTCCAAAATGATATTGGGGATGTCGAACACAATAATAAAACCTACACAGATTCACTTGAGGCCAAGCTTACCACGAATCAGACGAAAATAGATGCGGATGTGGCCGGACTAGCCACCAATGTCAACAACTTAGTGGGAATGTTAGCCATTCTCCAAACTACTATCACGCGCATTGAAGCGCAAATCAACACCACCATGGGTGGCTCAGGCGCTGCTCAAGTACTAGCTCCCACTGGTACAGTCCAACCACAACCAGCAGCACCTGCTCCCTCTGGAGGATCGACTGCAAAGGTTAAGATGGCCGCCCCTCAAAAATTTGATGGCACAAAATGGGAAGACGCCATCTCATTCAGAATCGCCTGTGCCCGATATATCAATACAAACATGAGTGGACACTCGGCTGACCAAGTGGTCGCCTTCATCACCTCTTATCTCGAAGGGTCAGCAGCTGAATGGGTTAACTCATATGAAGAATTTGAAATTCTCAACCCTGGAACTGCGATCCCCTGGCTCCACGATGCCAATTTATTCTGGCAAGAATTTACTACCCGATATGGAGATCTGAACCGCACTGAAAATAACTGCGACAAGTGGCGGAAGTTGAAACAATCCAAGACGGTTCAGGACTACCTCACCCTATTCAACTTATATTCCACAGGCCTCAACTACAACGATGCCGCCATGCATGATCAGTTCTATGATGGCCTGTTGTCAGACGTAACAGATAGCATGGTGGCCCAAAACTATGATCCCCGCACAAAAACATTTGCCCAGCTCACACAGCGGGCCCTGGAAATTGACTGCCACCTCATTTCCTTTGGTAGCAAGAGGACATCTCATGGGGGTAATAAGTCCAGCAGCAACAATGCTTCGACTAGCAGGCCCACAAATAACCCCCAAAGCGCTCCCCAAAAGGAGAAATTCAAGAATGGGGAACGCATATACAAGATTAAAGATGGCAGGGCTGTAAAAGGTCAAATTGTAGCCATTGGCCCCAATGCAAAGGGCTTCACGGTTCCAACCGTCCACTACGATGGCAGTAATGCCAACATACAAGAATCCTTCAAGGACATAAAGAAGGATAACCATCCACCAGCAGCCCCCAAGGCAAAGGACCCAGACGCAATGGACCTGGATAGCACAGGGAAAGGGAAGGGTACAAGCACCTGCTACAACTGTGGAGGGCACGGCCATATTGCCGCCAAATGCCCTTCAGCCAAGATGTCAGGGTACGAGGCAGTAGTTGAGGATGTAGAAACAACCGACGACGAGTCGGTAAAAGAATGAGCTCAAACCATGCCAGGGGGGCGGTCTTGGGTGCTATGTTACAAAATGCACACAATGAAAATAAAAATATGGAAATGGAATGTATGTCGTTAGGAAACCAATCACAACTACAGTTTTTCTTTCATGCATTCCCTCTGCGCATAACCCCTGAACACAAGTCTGCATATAACATGAAAAAATTCAACGGATGGGCCATGATCGACTCAGGGGCCACGTCAGTATTTATACATGAAGATTTAGTTAAACAATACCACATTCCTACCGTTGCCCTAAAAACACCCAAGAAACTGAGGGTAATCGATGGAAGGGAGATAGACTCTGGGTCTGTGACCCACTACTTCACCTTTGAGCTGTGCATTCAAGAACACCGAGAAATCCTCAGTGCCTACGTTGTGAACGTTGGCAAAAATGATTTAGTCCTGGGCATGTCATGGCTCAAATTCCAAAACCCCAACATTGATTGGGATGGAAAAGATATGAAGTTCGACTCGCCAATATGCCTGAAGCATTGCATCACAAAACCCTTGCACGTGCATGCAAATGAACCTAAGGAGCTTCAGTTGGACTCCCTAGACTCCCTCCCAACAAAATATAAAGAATTCCAGAAAATATTTGCTGAAGAAGACGACGTCCAACCACTACCACCCCATAGGAAGTGGGACATGGAAATAGATTTAAAACCAGATGCCAAGCCAAGGCATGGTCCCATATATAGCGTGGGTGTCAAGGAAGATGCAGAATTGCGCAAAACCTTGGATTGCCAACTGAAAGCAGGGCATATCAGACCCTCAAGGTCACCAATGGCATCTCCAGTCATATTTGCCAAAAAGAAGAATGGAAAGCTGCACATGTGCATCGACTACCGGTGGCTAAACGAAATGACTGTCTCCAATGTGTACCCGCTCCCACGCATCAATGATATTGTGGAAACTTTGTGGGGGGCAAAGATATTCACCAAGTTTGACCTAAAGTGGGGTTTCAACCTCATACGAATTCGAGAAGGAGATGAATGGAAGGCCGCTTTCAAGACCAAATACGGGCTGTATGAGCCCCTAGTCATGCAATTTGGTCAAAAGAATGCACCAGGAACCTTCATGGCCATGATCTGAGAGGAATTCCAGGACATTGAAGGCATTTACATTGTAATTTACATGGACGACATCTTAGTATTTTCAAAGAACCAGGAAGAACACGATGAACATGTCAGAGAAGTCCTGCGCCGGCTTCAAAAGGCCGGTCTATACTGCGCCCTGGAGAAATGCGTTTTTGATGTCACTGAAGTGGACTACCTGGGAATAGTAGTAACTCCCCAAGGGATTAAAGTAGACCTGGCCAAGGTCGAAAAGGCTGTTGAATGGCCAACCCCTACAAATCCAACCGAAGTCCTGGAAGGGTTGGGGTTTGCAAATTGGTTAAGGCACTTCATAAAAGACTTCTCAAAAATCACAAAATGTCTCTACGAACTTGTCAAAAAGGACACCAAGTGGGAATGGACAGAAGAAAGGGATCAGGCATGGAATTTGCTAAAGCAGAAATTGAAAGAAGCACCCCTCTTAATTCAGCCAGAACCCAGCAAACCATTTATCTTAGAAACAGACGCCTCAGGGTATGCCACAGGTGCTGTTTTATTGCAATATGGAGAAGACGGAATGCTTCACCCAATCTCCTACTATTCCAAAGCAATGGTCCCAGCAGAAAGAAACTACGATATCTACAACAAAGAAATGCTGGCGATTATAAAAGCCCTCAAACACTGGCGTCACCTACTAGAAGGGGCTGAACACCCGGTGAACATTATTTGTGACCACAAGAATCTGGAATATTGGAAGACAAACCGGCCACTGAATGGCTGAGTCACACAATGGCATGAGTTCCTGTCCAGGTTCGAATTCAAGATTCTATACATCAAGGGGGCAAAGAACGGTCAGGCAGACATACTCTCTAGGTAGAGGTGCTGTGCCAGGCTCCTGCAGCCAGAACTTGCCAGAATTCTGGCTAAAATTCCAGCAAATTCCAGCGTGCCAGTTGCCAGTGCAGGTGCCAGAATAGCCTCAAGGGTGCCAGAGTCCTAGGTGGAGTCCTGCAGTACTGGCATACCTGCATACCTGCATACCTGAATACTGGCACATTGTCACCTGTACACAACCACCACGGATTGCATATATTAAGCACTCATAAAATGCGCAAAATTCAGCGGATCAAATTGTACTTTACTTGATTACAAACGGTTAAGAAATGAGCAGTATCGGCGCAGAATCGTCTAAGAAAAATATTCAGGGGGATGCGCAGATGTTCAAGCTCGCTATCCTGAGCTCTAATTGGGGCGATATACATACCAATCGACTCGTCTCACTGAGAGGAATCGAATGCACATATTTTCATAATAAACGAACGCTTTTATCGAAAGTTATCAGCAATATAAAGGGGGAAACCCCACCCTGAACAGCGCCACAAGCGCTAGTGAAACCAGCCGTGCAAACCTCGCTCCCTTGCGCGGAGTCGATGCGCATTATCATAAGGACTCTATATACCAAAAACCAGCCTGATTGAAGGTGTTTTAGCTGGTGAAACTGGGGGAACAGCGCCCCTGATGCTGAAAACCCCCTGAAATGCGCCATGGACACCCACACAGTGCTATTCTGGCTTTCTTAGTATCACAGACAGATTCAGGGATGCTTATTGCCCTATCTCAGGTACCTGAAACATCTGGAACAAGCTTATAACATAAATTTCCGACCATGTGCAGTGATTCTGCTGGGTTGACAGTGAGGTTGCCTGCACACACCCCGGTTCATAGTTATCCAGTCAATGTATTTACTAGATATAATGTCAGTAGGGGTTTTTCAAGCTCAGGAGAAAGGCTAGCTGGTCGGATAAGCTTCAAACAGCTTTCTTTGTGGTGAAATAGCATGTGCGCATTTCCCAGAATATTTCCTGAGCATCAATTTGGAGCGAACTATGCGTTGTCGAATTTTTTGCGCGGAGCAAATGACATATCTGTGATCTGCTGATTTTTGCGCATTTAATGAGCTACTTTGCGAGAGATTGTGGTGAGGTTTATGGCCCTGGAAATGTTGGCCACAAAGACCCGAACAAAAGAACTGCGTAAAATTTGCCAGAATGAATTTCGTATGAAACGTGCTCTATATCATTGGAATGCTCTCTCTTCTGCGCATCTAATGAGCTATTACACAACTTGATGTGGTGAGTTCTGACCATAGCCAGTTGCAGGAGTCCCGGGATTCTGGCATGCTCCTGCACCTGCCAGAATTCTGGCACGGACTCCGGCAACTGGCGAGCCAGTGCCAGTGCCAGTGCCAGAATGGCCAAAAAGCGCAGGAGTCCTGCTGCAGGTGCCGGAGTCCTGCAAAATTCTGGCACAGCTTCTCTATCTCTAGGCTGTCAAGGCACATCCCTAAAGAGGGGGGTGAGAGCCAAGCTCTGCTTGCACAAAACCAATTTTTGGAATTAAAATCTCTGTGGTTACAAGCAATCACACCAGACCATGACCTGGAACAACTCATTAGGGACACTATCCCAGGGGATGAGCACCTGTCCAAAGTGCTAAAAGCCCTAGACGACAATGAGAAGGTCAAAGATTGGGAATGGGATGAAGGACTCTTACGACACAAGGGCAGAATCTACGTCCCAAATAACAAAGAACTTCGCAAACTGGTCATTGAAAGCTGTCACGATAGTCCAGCAGCAGGACACCCAGGACAGTTCAGAACATATGAGTTGTTAAATTGCAAATACACGTGGTTATCAATGAAAAAATCAGTCAACAAATATGTCACACACTGCGAGTCATGCATCAGGAACAAACACAGCAACCAAGTTCCCCCAGGGCTCTTAAATCCAATACCTGCACCAGAAAAACCTTGGGAAGAAATTACCTACGATCTGATCACCAGGCTACCCCTGTCAGAGGGATTTGATGCCATATTTACAGTTGTCGACCGCCTGACAAAAATGGTCCACTTTATTCCATGTCAATCGGAAGCCAGTGCTATGGATTGCGCCAACCTGTTCCTAACATATGTATGGAAACTCCACGGGTTACCACGGAAAACAATCTCAGACCGTGGCCCCAACTTTGCATCCAAATTCTTAAGGCACTTATACAAACGACTGGATATAAAACCCTCCTACTCCACAGCATACCACCCTCAGACAGATGGCCAGTCCGAACAAGCCAACCAAGTAGTGGAAGGGTACATCAGACACTATGTATCAGACAGACAAGATGACTGGGTCTCGCTCCTACCATTAGCTGAATTTGCCTACAATAATGGTGTCAACGCCTCAACTGGCAAATCACCATTCTTTGCAAACTACAGTTTCCACCCAAGGCTAGCAGTCGGGGACAGAGAGGAACCAGAACTCCCTTTAGCAGACAATCATGCAGAATGGCTCCAAAAGGGCCATGATGAACTTAAGGCAGCCCTGGATATAGCAAACCAGAGGATCAAGGAATACTACGACCAGAAGCATCGGACTCCTGAAGCTATTAAGGTTGGAGACAAAGTCTGGCTTGATACCAAAAACATACGGACACAGCAGGCCTCCAGGAAACTGGCCCACAAAAGAGTTGGACCATTCAGGGTGGTAGCACAACACGGCACACATGCCTACAAATTGGATTTACCAATAACCATGAAAATATACCCAGTGTTTCATGTCTCACTCCTGACCAAATATAAAGATGACCCCTATGGCCGTCAGGTTCCCCCACCACCACCTGTGGTAACTCCTGAAGGGGAAGAAGAGTTCGAAGTGGAACAGATCATAAAGTCACGATACAACAAAAAATCTAACGTCTTCGAATACTACGTCAAGTGGCTTGGTTATGACGAGCGACAATGGTTAACCTATGACGACCTGGTGAATGCACCAGAACTCATTGCTGACTATGTCAAGTTGCACCCAAAGGCACCCCAGGACCCCCATGCCTTGAAGGGGGGAAGTGTCACGAACTGACACGCATACATCCACTTTACAATATTTTCTCAATTTACTACATTTTATGAGATCATCTTCAAAACATACTTGCCTTTTATGGTATAACTGTGTCATGTGATTCAGGGAATGTCCCAGACCAGTAACCAAGATGTATTTCAACTCTGATGTGAAATTCCGCAGTTCCGCAGTTGCTTCTACTGCTTCTATCTCTTATCTGTCATGACTCACTGTACAGACTTGTTTGTTATGATGTGGCTCATTCTATGTATATAACCCAGGTCAAGTTCGCAGAGGACTCCTCAAGAACTTGACCTCTCGTCGAATACAAGTTCTTTTATTCTCTTACTATTTTCCTTGTCGCCTGACTTGTTGTCGTCGACACTGGTCCACCTATGTGACTAGAATTAAGGAACAAGAAGATTTATTGCAAGATTGGCCTTGCCACATGAACAACCAAGCTACCTATGACACAGTCAAGGAAGTGATCAAAGCTTTGAAGGCTGAAAAGCATCAGAAAAAGCATGGTCACAAAGCTAGTGCTCATGCAGTAAATTCTTCTAACTCTAAGTTCAAGTCAAAGCAGCCTGACAAATTCAAAGGCTATAAGAGGCCCTTCCCTCCAGATAATTCTAATGTTTCAAAACATAAGAAAGGGACTCCTAAAGCTAGAGGAATGAGAGGCTGTATTCATTGTGGAAGTCCTATGCATTATGACAAGGAGTGCAAGCATAATAAATCTAATGCTAACAATGTCCAAGTTTATTTTGCTGAAACTATTGAAGCTGAACAAACTGCTTATGCTGAATATGAAGCTGCCTGCAATGATTCTGATCCTGAATCATCTGAAACTGAGCCATCTGAAGACCAAGAGGAAGAACCTGACTCTTCTAGCTCTTCTTCTGACTCGGATTTTTAATTAATTCCCAGCCTTCTGAATCTAATGAGACAGAGGACTTGGGAGTAGATGCAGATGACCAGGATATACAGGCTGTACACAATTATAATGCATTAGCAAATCAAACAATGGCTACCAAATCATTTTCTATTCAATTATCTATTAGGAATGAGCCTATTGACCTTAAATCAATCCCTGAGGATACAACTATTACTCTTAAAAAGGTGATGGAACGTCCTTCAGGAACTCATTTCTTGGGAACTAGACCTACAGTAGCTATGGCTAGGGTAGGGAATGAAGAAGGCTTAACAGAAATTACTGTTGACTCAGGCTCTGATATTACCCTGATTAGCTATAATTTTCTGACTAGCTTGAAACAACCTCCTAAAGAGAAATCTGGCCAAAAGATAAATCTTATTCAAGTGACTGGTAAAACTAGTATTACAGGATATGTAGTATTAGACTTAACCTTCCCTACTAAGGATGGACCTGTAAAGATGCAGGTAGAAGCCTATGTAGTGAAAGGGATGAAAGTACCTTTCATTCTGGGTAATGACTTTTCTAACCAATATAGAATCTCTTTAGATCGTCTTTCCTCTCCTAGCAGAATACTCTTTGGCAACTCTGGTAGGTCTGCTGAAGTAATTGAATTAGAAACTGAACCAAGATTGGATGAAGCTGGAAATGTATTTCAAGTTTACACTAGACCAGACTTCAAGACAAACCTAGAAAGAAGAGCCTTTCACAGGAAAAAATCTTCTAAGAAGAAAGCCTTAAAGAAAGGGCCTGAAGGTACTACCCCAGTTAAATTAGCTAGGGATGTATTTTTAAAGGCTGAATTCATTACACAAGTGCCTATTCTAGTTGAATTCCAGGAAGGACAGCAAGAAGGTTTTATTGAAGGTAGTCTAGAAAGTAATAATGGAACTTTGGATGTTCATGGAACTACAGACAGCATCATCACTCCTGATACTAAGACTATTCAGATGACCAACTTTTCTCAGAGGCCAGTGCATTTACCCAAAGGACATGTCATAGGATATATGCATGACCCCAAGATTGCATTGGATAAAGAAAAAGATTTGCCTGAAGAACTTAGGAAGGCAGGAGAAGCCAAGGCACATCTAATAAATACTCTTATGAAGGAAGTCAAAGTACCTTCTCCTACTGCTGAAGAGATTGAACTCTCAAAGCAGCCAGAAGGAGGCCCTAAAACTGCTGAACTGCCTGACCCAGAGCCAGTCCCTAGGGAAAGACTCTTGGCAGAAGTACATTGGGGAGACAATTTGACTCCAGATCAGAAGAAAAGCTTGCAAAAAGTGGTGAAGAAGAACTTTGAAGCTTTTGGATTAGATGGCAGACTTGGCAATTACCCAGCCAGGGTAGAGATTAATCTCAGACCAGGTACAAAGGAAATTGCTTTAACTCCTTACAGGCCAAGTGAAGAAGCTAAGGCTGCTATAGACAAGCAAATAGATGATTGGTTGCGCTTAGGTGTAATTGAGGAATCTAAGAGCCCTTGGGGCTTCCCAGTGCTTGTAGTATGGCGGAATAATAAGCCTCGCTTGTGCATTGATTACAGGAAGCTTAATGCAGTAGCTATACCAGATGAATACCCTCTACCTAGGCAACAAGACATCCTTCATTCACTTGAAGGAGCCCAATATCTCAGTACTCTAGATGCTCTAGCAGGCTTTACTCAACTCCAGATAAAGGATGAGGATAGGCCTAAGACAGCATTTAGATGTCACAGAGGACACTTTCAATTCAGAAGAATGCCTTTTGGATGGAGAAATGGACCTCCAGTATTCCAAAGGGTTATGACTGATGTTTTGGCCCCATTCTTATGGATATTTGCTCTAGTATATATAGATGACATTGTGATATACAGCAAGTCATTTGAAGACCACTGTGAGCATCTAGACAAAGTATTAAAGGCCATTGCAGACTCTGGATTGACTCTTTCTCCTGGTAAATGCCACCTTGGATATCAATCTCTGCTCCTTTTAGGACAAAAGGTGTCCAGACTTGGCATGTCTACCCATAAGGAGAAAGTGGAAGGCATTCTACAATTAGAGGAACCTAAGGATATACCTACATTACAAACATTCTTAGGAATGATGACCTACTTTTCAAGTTATATTCCATATTATACTTGGATAGTAGCTCCATTATTTAATCTCTTAAAGAAGAGTGTCAAGTGGAAATGGGATAAATTGGAATCCCATGCTTTCAAACTAGCTAAGCTAGTCCTAGCCAATGCACCAGTTCTCTCTTACCCAATACCAGGGATGCCCTATAGGCTTTATACTGATGCATGTGACTTTGGAATAGCTGCTATCTTACAGCAAATTCAAACCATGAAACTTAAGGACCTGAAAGGAACTAGAGTTTATGATCAATGTAAGAAAGCTCACCAAGAAGGGTTACCTGTCCCCAGGTTTATTACACCTGACTCCAAAGGAAAGGTCATCCTGACTGGGGGGGCTGATGGTACTGAAACTTTTGACTATGAAGATACTTGGAATGAAGACTTTGAAGAAACTGAAGTACACATAGAGCGAGTCATTGCCTACTGGTCAAGACTTCTCAAATCAGCTGAGACAAGGTACTCAGCCACTGAGAGAGAAGCTCTAGGTGTAAGAGATGGTCTAGTGAAATTCCACATGTATCTTGAAGGTGCTAAAGTTGTAGTAGTGTCAGATCATGCTGCCCTTAAATGGAGTAAGACTTACCAAACTGTGAACAGAAGACTATCTGGTTATGGCATAGTAATAGCTGCCTTTCCAGACCTAGTAATAGTTCATAGAGCAGGCAAAGTCCATACTAATGTTGACCCAATCTCTAGATTAAGAAGAAGGATCCCTAGACAAGATGGACCTTTAGCAGACTTATCAACCCCTCTTACTTTTAACAATGACACTGAAGATGCCTGAAGAATCTGTACCAAGAAATAGGTGTAGACTTTGAGAAGGATTTGCTAGTCCAATCGACTATGCATGCTTTAGCCAATGAAGAAAAGCCTTCCAAAGGTTTTAGGACAAGGTTTAAGGTAAGAAACAAAGTATATAAAGCTAATGTCTCTCTTGCTACATCAGGTTTGAATGAGCTACACATCAGTATTAATGAATCTGAAGTTAATCGCTTTTATGAAGCATACACTAATGATCCCCATTTTGCTGATGTACTCAAGAAGCTGCAAGGTGAGTATGATCATCTAAATCCACCCTACAAACAATACAGGATTGGAGAAAATGGTCTTATTTACTTTTGCAGAGACGACAATTACAAGCTGTGTGTCCCTAAAGACTTACAGGAAGTGAAGTAGTAGCTGAAATACATGACTCTCTTCAAGAAGGAGCTCATGCTGGCTACCATAGGACCTACAACAAAGTAGCTTCTACCTACTACTGGCCTAAGATGGTGCAAGTCATTAAGGAATATGTGCACACTTGTGATATTTGTCAAAAGGCTAAGCCTAAAAGACATGGACAAAGAGGTTTTCTTCAATCTATTCCAATTCCTAGTCAGCCTTTTGAAGTAGTAACCATGGATTTTATAATGGATCTTCCTCTTAGCAATGGATTTAATGCCATACTAACTATAGTTGATAAATTGACTAAGTATGCGCACTTTATCCCTTGCAATACTTCTATCAATGAGGAAGAGACTGCCAAACTATTCCATATGCATATATGGACCAAGTATGGTCTTCCAAGACAGGTCATTACTGACAGAGACTCTAGATGGACAGGAGCCTTTTGGGAACACTTAACCTCTTTGGTTGGCATTCAGAGATCGCTTACTACAGCTTATCACCCACAAGCTGATGGACAGAGTGAGATTATGAACCAAACCTTAGAGATTGCCTTAAGAGCTTTTGTCTTTCCTTCAATGGGCAATTGGAGTGACCTCCTAAATGATTTTAGCTTTGCTTACAACACCATGGAGCATACATCTACAGGATTTACACCTTCTTATCTTCTTTTAGGATTTGAACCACTTCGACCCTCAGATTTACTTACTTCTACTGGTAAAGCTTTAGCCAGACCCTCTGTAGAAGATCCTAAAGCTGTGAACTTCAATGAGATGATGAAAGCTATTCGCTCTCAAGCTCAAGATGCCTTGAAATTGGCTCAGGTTCACATGGAGGATCAATACAACAAGAATCATAGTTATCTTGATCTACAGGAAGGAGATTTGGTCATGCTGAATCCACATTCCCTGAACCTGCTGAGAAATCAGAAGGGAAAAGGAAGGAAACTCCAGATGAAGTATGATGGTCCCTTTGAAGTTCTAGAGAAGCTTTCAGATGTAACTTATCGCATCAGGATTCCAGCCAGCTACAAGATTCACCCTGTGATTAATATAGCTCATCTGGAACCTTATCATAGAGATAAAGATGGTACAGACCGTCCCAAGAAACATCTGAATAGATCTGACTTTGACAAGGAACCTGAATGGGAAGTGGAAGAGATTCTGGATGAAAAAATGATCAAGAAAGGACAGAGAAAACAGCGTCGATATCTTACAAGATTTGTGGGTTATCCACCTGAATGGGATGAATGGTTATCCAGGCAGCAGTTGACAAATGCTCCCAGGATACTCAAGGAATGGGAACTTAAGCAACGCCTCAAGACATCTAAGAAGTCCTAACCCTTTCCTGAAAATCATTCCAAGAACAACACGTGATTTCTCTGTTATTTGTTTACTAACAAAGTCATTTTGTAGATATAAATCGGCTGGCATTTACCTCTGGAAACACCACACCAACCATGGCCAACTTCATCATCTTCATTGCTGTTACTCTCCCCATCGCTCTCATGGTTTTGGCCATCCTTTACTACCTCTACAGTCTAGGAGAAGACTTTATATGGGTCGCACCTGGACAAAAGGTAGTGTTGGAGTATTCCAACCTAGAGCGCACCATAACTGTCACTGGCAGGGTGGTCATTTCCCTGCCACACAGATTGGTATACCTTAGCAGGCAGAGGACCCTCTGGACAGTTAAGCCTGCTAACATCCTCTCCATTGCCTTGGTGAGGAATCGCAGGCAGTATAGTCCCTACAGGGGTCCAGGAAACAGAGGCATGCCCTCTGAGCTTTTCATCCTGCCAGACCATCCTTACTGTAAGTCCAAAATCTATTTATTGGGTTTAATGCTTATGGTACTGGACAGATCAAATGCAAGGAATGGAGCGACAGCAATACTTAGGATCTTTTCTACAGCTGTAGATAAGATTAACCAAGCTTGGTAAGTCAGATCTTTCCTGATCATCTTATCAAGTCCACTGATCTATTTGGATCGATCACATCTAGTCCCCATCAAGAAACCTTTCCCCTTATCTCCTCTTTAAGTCTTGTACCAGATCTTTCTGTATATAGATTTAAAGTATAAAGTTGTCTGATCCCCTAAGCGATCATCAGAATGAGTCACTGCAAAGTAATCTCAGTTGACTGCTTGGACCGATCACCAACTGTAAGGTTTAAGGACTAGATAAGAAAGATCTGGAAGGATCAGCATGTGATAACTGTACAGATAACAGCAGAGCGCACTCTATTTGGCCAGTTACAAGCTTCCTTTATTTGGAGTAAGCTTCCTATTGGCAACTGGATGTGAAATACATGCAGTATAAGATTTTTGTGTCGTCTCTAAGGTACTACAGCTGTATACTGCACAGTTTTACCCTCTAAACATGTCTGACTACTCAATTGAACGTCCCCAGACTCCCAGCACCATCTGGACATTCTGGAGCGTCGCTTTATGGGCCTCAGATGGGAACGCACTAGGGTGCGATCTCAAAACAGGCAGAATAGGCGACAATCTAGAAGGGAGGGCATTGAGCCTGCCCCAGATGTTCCCTTCCAGTGTATCCCAATCCAGCTCCCTCTGCCCTGTTATCCTCCACTTCCAACTTATCCATTGGAAGCTCCCAGTCAAGGCCCTCATTTCGAGATTGGATGGCCAACTCCTCCCTCTCCAGGGTTGGAGCCAACCCCATTTGATCTGGTTTTGATGCATGGATGGGGCAGAAGGGATGAAAGGCCTGTGCCTCCCCCAAGGAGTAAGCCCTGTTGACTATGAGGAGTTCCTGGAGAGGATGGACTGGTAAGTTCTTGACTTCGATTGAGTCAAGATCTAAAGCTGATCTGTTTAGGGATTATGCACATTGGCCCCATGAGGCTTCCAGAGAGCCTTCCATACTCTCTGAAGCACCTACTGATGGGGAATATGAGTCAGGAGGAGAGCTTCCTGAATATCAGTGAGTTCGCTTCTCTTGAGTCAAGATCTAAAGTTGACTTGTTTAGACTCGCTTACCCCCCTTCCCCTTCTCCTGAATACCAGCCAGAATCACCATCTGACTCACTTTCTGATGGAACTGAGTCATCTGGTGACCTTCTGGTGACGGAGTTAGCCTTGGAAAGTAGGGTACAGGAGTTGAATAGGGAACTAGTGGAAGAAGTAGGGAACCTCAGAGCTGCACAAAGACGTCTGAGGGATATCATGGAGACTCATGACATGTACTAGTTTAGTCTGCTTGGAATTTATACTACTGTCCCCCAATTCCACTTGTGTGAACTTAAGGAACAATTTTATAATTCCAAAGACAACAGGACGTCTCCAGGCTATAAAAACTGCCTTGGAGAGCCCTCTCTCCTCAGCAGTTCAACACCCTCCAGTTCTACAGCTCTACCTCTCTCTCATCTTTATATTATCATCTCCTTTCCACCATGCAGACTCCTCCCTTCATGTTGAATGATGTCCAGATTATGGCCAGCATCAACTCGATCCTGTCCTGCAAGCACTTCCATGTGTTTGCCAGTGTCATGCGTCAAGGGGAGAGTAAGTTTTTCAGTAGCCCATCCATCCTTGAGCGCAAGTTCAGGGAGGGCATTGAAGTACAGCACAGTGTAGGTCAGAGCTGGTATAAGGATGGCTGGTACCTAAGTGACCAGACTATTCATGCTCTTACTGATGCTCTATTGCAAGTGCATGACTGTGTTGCCACTTTCTGCAATGATGGAGGCCTTAAGAAGGCTGAGGTTTTGAACAGCTTTGGAGTGGACTCACCTCTGTATGCGCAATTTAGGGTGGCAAATATTGCATACCCTCTAGAGCCAGAAAAGGGTTTCCACATCCAGGACTGGCATGAGCCTTTTGATTCCTTCTCTGACCTGATCTACACAGTAGTTCGTCTCCAAATCTGGGGCAATCACATGCTGAGTGCCTTGAACCATCTGGCTCGCTCTAAGGGGCTTGTTCCAGATGAAGGACACTTGCTGGAGCTTCCTCCTGTGCCCTGTGGGATTCTAGCTTTTGCCCAGTGCTCCTGGGACAAGTATTTGCTTGAACACCCTTATGGGAGCTGGGAGTTGCCTGCAGACGATGGAGTCCCTGCTGTTTGGGGAAATGATGTAGTAAGCATCTCCTAGTTCATGCTTTCTGCATTTATTAACTCTCAATTAGCGCTACTTGGTCGCCCTATCAGAAGAATATTCTCATAGGACAGCTAAAGCTAAATATGAAGAATGGTGGGCAGGGCAGAAGGATAAGAAGCTTAATGCTCGCCTTAGAATTTTCTTTGGCGATAAAGCCTCTGAGGCTGCAGAACCTTCTATGAGCCCTGAGCCTTCTTTTGGAGATGAAGATTCAGATTCTGAGACTCTCAGTGGCTCCTGCCCTCCTTCACCTCCCAGTACTCCTGAACCTTGTCTTAGTAACAAAGGAAAGGAAAGGGAGCACATTTACATCAGCTCTGATGATGAGGGATATGATTCTCTCTAATGTGAGTTGACATACCAGACTGGGGGGGCTATGTTATGGATCACTAACATTTTCTATTATTTTAGTCTGCTCTGCCAACCTCAAGCGATGCCTCTGTAATTAAATTGTGAAATACTCGAATTTGTATGCGCTCTGAATTGTACTATTTTCTGTTTCATTAAATAGTACAAATTTCCCGCTCTCCAACGCATATTTTATTAAGTTTTTACGATAAGATCTCAGAGAGATACAGAGGTTGCGATATTTCCTCTTATCAGGAGATATTGATTACAACATCGCACCGCTCATATCTCGGCAACCGCTTACGCTATCAAAGCGATCTTGTGCTCTATCGATAGCTAATCTTCGGCGGTATCTGCTGCCCGAAGATCGTCGCGATCCACCGGATCCTCGCGCCGGAATGGCCCGAAGATCATTAGAATCTTACTGGACCATCAATCAAGATCTAATGACTCCAGTGAGTCAGGAGAGCTTCCCAAATTGATCCAGAAGCTTCTCTGACTCACTTTATGACTCACTGAGATGTAGCCTCCATTCATTACATGTATATACTATGATAATATGATCTACAAGCCAATAGCAGGTCTCAGATGCATCAATGCCTTCGATCCACACCCTGTCTTTACTCTTTTATCCTATACTGGGCTAGGGTGTACCCCAAGTATAGCAGTACCCTCTTTTGATGATCGCACTGGCATGCATGTATCTATTTGGCTCTGGAATGCCCTCCTCAGGGTATAAAAGGACCTCCTCTGAGGCCCTTCCAGACCACCTCCCTTCACCTCTACTCAACCCAGAGGTTATTGGTTTCTTTTCTCTTTCTATTTCTCTTGTCTGTGTGTGATTTCTTATATAACTAGTACTGAGGAATAAAGTACCATATTAGTTATATACTGTCTGATTCATTGTATCTTATATACAGAGATATATAAGGATACAATATTGCCTGATTGAGCGTGACATTAAGTACCAGCTATTAGAGGAAATCTAAGTACCTGTAGCTGAGGAAGTACATGCATTAGGCAGCCCACCATCTATCCTATAAGCTATTGCTTAAGCCTAGTATTAAGATTAGTATCAGTTAGTCCAAGCGACTAGGGCTGAACTACATTTAAGATATCTAAGGGAAACTGACCATAGTAGTCTTGCTCTTTATACCTATAAATTAGTCAGTTTACACTGTGAAAGATTAAGACTACCTTGAGTGTTACTTGATTGCATTGCAACTACTTTGAGCCTTCTTACTCTAGTCTAAGAAGTATTGAGTATGATTAGTGTATACTAACATATCTACAATTGCTTAAGCTCTAGATATTCAAGTGTACCCTGACCCGTAACAATTATGGTAACCAAGACAACTTTGACTGAAAACAAAAGCCTCAGTAAATGTCAAGCA